>CABFPE010000196.1:760759-772515 GCA_900660155.1 Hofstenia miamia | reverse complement strand
ATATATATATATATATATACATATATTCAAAGTTTCAATGGTTCATGATCTTTGAAAATTTTGTCAAAATAACATGTTATTCACATCGATTTGGCAAGACAGAAAACGGAAAAACAAAAAATAGTTTTGAAGTTAGCTATTCCTAATGAAATTAAAGATGGGTGAAAGCTTGAAAAAATTATTTCTGCATATGATATTTACGAAATTTGTAAATTTCACTTGACTATAATGTGCTGCAAATATATTAATCAATTTCATGTTTCATACAAGTCAGATCTATCCAATAAAATATGAGTAGCCTTAATGTCTGCCAAAGTGCGAATATGATTTAATTGAAAGGAAATTACTTAAGTTTACATTAAGAAAATTATGAAATTTCTTGAAATGATATGACTGAATAAATTAATGCATTATTAAAATTAGTATAAAAATATTTTAGCATGTGTTTGATAAAAAAACTGTAAATTTTGATTCAATGAAATTTTGGTAGAAAGGTCAGCTTTCAGTTTTACAAATATAGAATGAACGTTTTCCTCGCAATCGCATAAAATCAAAGAGACAAGCTTGAATTAGTTTGGAAAAAATTAATTATATGACCTATTTAGAAGAAAATTTTATGCATATATACATAAAAATACATTTAATTTTAGATGTATTGAAATTCAATTTGTGCTTTTAGCTCCACCTAATTCTGGCGTAATTTACAGACGAATATATTCACTTTTCATGTATGAGATACAAATAGATAAGAAGCATTTGTCCAATAGAGAAATATGGCTTGCAACAGTTACACGGACTGACTTTGACAAAATCTTTAATATATTATATATTGTTTGTGTTTATGTTTTCTAAAAAAAATTTATTGTTTAGGAGCTTTGTCTGCAATTTATGGCATTACCTCCAAATTGAAAATTTCCAAACCGGACCGAATTTATCAGGAACGGAATGGTCACTATTTAAGCAGTAAAATCTGGACCGTTGCACCACTCGATGTGTACGTAAAAAACACAATGCTGAAATTGCGAGCATAACATCGCCTTAAATTGTAATGACATATTTTGCACATTTAAAATTTAAAGTTAACTTCTACCCTCCTTGGCTGAATTGTACGATCATGTCATCACATGCTGTTATTAGCAATTCCTCTCAGTTAATGGCAATTATTTGTTTCAATAATCTGTACCCAATTTCATTTGAGTATGAGGTGTGAAAAGGAATATTGTAGAAATGGACTGAATATGACCTATTTACTACTGATGCAAATCGGACTGGACAGTTTCTAACTCTCAGTCCATAAACGGATTTCTTCAAAATTAGTTAGCAGCCTAAATAAACTACTAAGCATTATTGAAGTAAAAAAATTAATATATATTAACAACAATATAGTTTATACAAATTAACTCTACAATGATTAAATCTTTGTTGCAAATTATTTAAAATTAGAATGAATTATCATTTTTATTTTATATGAATCAGATGAATGCAATCGTAGCTTTTCGTCGGCGTGTGGGCTTTTCTTGTTATTTCTTGATGTACATTGTACATGCACTAATAGTTGATGGGAAGTCACGCTACAATTGACCTGGCTATGGAGCGAGTTATTGTCATTGCCAATCTGATAAAAATAGTTTACAGTGCTTTCGCTGGTGACGGATGAGAACGAACTGGCGATTCTCTTTGCAATATGGCATATGGCATAACCGCAATAAGCACACAGAGCCAGTTTAGTTCCGTGCACTTGACATCGTCTTGTTGATGTTTCCGTTATTCAGGATTTTGAAGACATTGATATTACGACATGCTCGCTCCTGTAACGAACTTATTGTTGAATGAATTAACGACGGTAATGTCAAATGCTGCTGACATGCCAAGACTCCATGTAGGAACAAACATATCTGCTGGTCTGTTAGGGTGCCTTCCTCCTTGTATATTTCAAGCCTTTGCTCAAAAATGGGGTTTCTCTGGCATAAATCGTGACGACTAACTACAATTGGTCCACGTTTGCAGGTTAGTGCATTGTGTCTAAACTCTTGTCGAGACAGTATGGGCACATCCAGCCTGCAGTTGTTAGTTGAAGATCTAATCGTAGTTTCACAAAGCCTGAACTTCTGCCGGATGCAGCCGCAATCCCTGGTCTGGAGAAGGAACAGCTTATAACCAGGGAGCGGAAAAATAGGTTTTCACCTAAATCCTTCTATTTCCTCTATTTGCCCTTTCAAAATTTCACCTATTTTACCCAAAATCATTTATTTCGCACCTATTTTCACATCTATTCCCATTTGTAGCCTATGGCTGATACCTGACCTTGTAATTACTCACTAGCGGCTACTGCTCAACTAGCTATTTAGTTGAGTGGTTGAGCAATTTATCATTAAATGATTTGATTGGCGGAATGCACAGGCTAGAACAAAATGCATCACACCGCCGCTGCTAGTTGGCCTATTTATCTTAGTTTGTGCGTACTCCTAGTTCATAATGCCACTTGTAAAATATTATACAAAAGTATGTGGCATTGGATTCTTCACTAAAAATTGTGAGCAACGTTTCACACAAGAAAAAATCGCATGTGGTTCAACATTTAGTCACCACAATCAGTTAAACTTTCAGGTCGTTAATACCCAAACTGAAAAATTGACGCTTGCATTATCCCAAGCTTTCATTCCTATTATAGATAAACCAGCTTTCAAAGAGATTTTAGAAGGCGAAGATGGTTATTCCATACTGTCAGAGAAAAATGTTTATCAATTCTGTTATTGAGAAGGAAAACAATCGCATGAAAGAAATGTTGAAGAATAAATCTCTCTGTATGTTATTTTTGATAAAATGAAAAACAAAAAACTAGAGAATGTTGTGGCCTTGCTAGTTGGCGCAATAGATTCTCCTGCGAAACCACCATTTTTGCTGAGTCTCAAAATTCAAGAAAAGACCGTTACACAGTGCGTTACCTAAACACTTTATCAAACATTTTCTTTGCCGAAATTTAATTTATTACGGATGGGGCAGCAGTTACTGCGTTCATGTTGGGAATTTCCTTAAAGCCGTCTTCCAAGGGAGAAGAGACTCTACAAAAAAAAATTTGTGCGTTTGTCTTCATTTAATTTGGCGTTTGACAATGGACCTATTTTACCACCTATTTTCGTTTTTTAAGCACCTATTTAGGCATCTATTTCACAATTGTCAGCACCTATTTTTCCGGTCCCTTCTGATAACCAATCTGCCGTGGTAAATGAGTAATCACTGATGTGGAGAAAGTATCCAAAAAATCTACATGCTCTTTTTTCTCAATAGCTTCTGAAATATGCTTCTGACCTTTGAAAGAGCTGGGAATAGCCATGTACAAGGGCGACGTCTTCAGACACCCTTCAATTCTACTCTTCAATTGCTATTACAAAGGATAGTGTAATAGAGGTGTCAGGGAGGACAGAATAGAAGCAATGTACACAGCTGATGCATGAGCTTCAAGTGATCTGAGTCCCATATCACCAGAAGTAAGGCTTAGTGTTGCTTACTGTCGGGCTTGTTCAGTTAACTCAATACAACAGAGTCTTCAAAGCACTTTATAAAAGATTGTTCGAAGCCTTTCAAGGGTTCAAGTATTGGTTTCGTTGGGCAACATCAATCAATTTGTCCCATTTTGCAGAACCAGCAACAATATCTTAAGAGGATTACTGCAATCTGATTATCTTGTAATGAAGATATTTGTTTCAATAATTTCTCGAATAAAGGATCTGTTTTCCATATTGCTGTCAGTATCCCTCATCCACAATGGACGCGGCAGGTATCTCAAGATTGGCAGTGTTGGATTTCATTATTTCTTTTTAAAAATCACTGAGATCTTGACGACCAATAATTCACATTTTTTCAAGTTAATCTCCAAGTCAGACCATGAAATTGGAGAAATAATCTGTTGCAGACAGGTATGAATTTTTCGATTTAAGCCAAATTGAAAAGCATCATAAATAGCAGTAACGTGCCAAAAGAGGGGCTGAGACTTATAGCACCATAATAGGATTTCTGGGAAGTATAGTGTTGAAAGCATTTTTCACATCTTAATTCAAGATTATGAAATCATTATTGTACCACTAATTCTCAATGATATGCATTTTATATTCATTAATATATTAGATTAAAGTAAAAAAATTCTTTTAATTTTTTAAATTACTGTTCAAGATCTACACCTATTATTATAATTATACGATAGTGTGTCATTAAAAGTATACTTTAACAGAATTTCAATTTTAATTTCTATTTACTGTGAAATTGAATATGAAGTTGGGGGTGTAAAATTAAATATACTAGTGACATGTACAATATAGAGACAATATAAATAAATGTTTAATTCGAATGAAGTATAAGAAATATATTCAAATTTTGAATTACTCAAAATATAATGTTCAAAAATCCACGCAGAATTGTCTCTTTTTCTAAACATTCGGAAATTTTCTTTTGAAAACAGCTTTGTTACACAATTTTCTGTAACAGTTGCGCTTCGCATAAAGTGCTATTCATTATCAATTATTAAGGTTAAGAAGAAAGTAATGCACAAAGAATTGCAATATATTTGAAATATTAAACTACAAGGTCACGATTAACAAAGAATATATTTTTAGAATTGATTGAAAAATTGAGTTTAATATTTATATGTACATTGCATGCACCTGTACAGAATGGAAGCTTTGCTGAAACTGTGAGTTGTAATTCACATCGTTTCCTACAGTTACGTTCTCAAGGTATTCTTAACAAATTAATTTGCAATAAATCCGATATTGTGCAAGTTTATATCAGGTGTTTAGTTTCCATTCTCTGTCATTGCTTAGTGCTTCATTAAAATAAGTTTATCATGCTAAGTTCTGCATTTGAGAGGACTTTCATAAAATTGTTTACAAAAATTTCAGTAATAATGAAACGTGAAATTTGAGGAGATCTTATTACATTATTGAAATCTAAAAGTGCATTTGTGAGGTGATGCAATTTACGGTTTATTTGTAATTAATTATGGCCGACCTTCGACATAAAATTCCATAATTATAAGTGCGGTCTGAGCGTTAATAACTCAAATATTGGTTATTGTTCCGGAGTAGAAATTTGACGAAAAATGTTTTCAAATCGTAGATTTTTTGGAACAGCCCCTTATAAATATAGCATTCTTCAGAAGTCAATGTTTGCTAAAAAAAAGGTTCGATAAAGGATGTGAATTTTTTAGGAACATACATTAGCTAAGGAACAATATTATTATTGCATTGGCTTAACTGAGGTCGTTCCTATACTATGATTAAATTTTTCAAATGTAAAAAGATTTGATGCAAAAATCAGTGTCACCTGGACAATTGTTGGGTGGGAACTTTCAGCCCTCCCAACTACCCTTGTTCCTTAGCCAAATTTATTTATGAATTTTGTTCGTGTTCTTAATATTTCAACACGACGATATCAACAAAGGGTTACACAGATTTGCCCCAAAAAGGGTTAACATGGCATTTTTAAATTTTAGTCATTTTTATTAACCAGCCGCTTGACCTGCTAGATATTCCTAGCACCTACAAATTAATACCCACAATAGCTATTGAAATTGTTATCATCAGCATTTTCAAAATAATCTAAAAAGAATGAAACTATTATTGCATAAACCAAAAAGCATACCTGAACAAACAAAAAGAGATGCAAGAATGGCAACTACTTCTAATATATCGGCAATGCTTAGGGCAACAATAAGAATGTCCGTATACTCCCATGCCTTCCTGGAATTTGAGCGTACGTAGACGATTATCAATAAGATGTTAGTAATGATGCCAATGGCTGATATCGTAGTAGAAAACAGCTTCAGACAAACCTCAACGGTCTCTAAATTAAAAATTGCATTTTTAAATATATAGGTTTTTTATATGCACAATGTTTAGTGTTAGTGAATAAACATTGTGTTCATGAGCAACTTAATGCTGAAATTTTTTTACTGTTTTAGTAAGTGTAATAAATTAAGTAAGCGAAAACAGGCTAGTATTATTGGATCCTTGATACTTAAAATGTCTGCCTATCAAGTTCATGACATTTACATTAATATTTTAAGACATTAGCAGCAATTCACAACAGCTTAATTCATTACAAAATTTACAAATTAGAATTAATTTGGATTGGTTATCATTTTTAAAGTAATTAATGCAGTTTTTTGTTTGTAAATCAATTTCATAAGAATAGAAATGCAAGCATGCACTGAAAATCGTATCAATTATGAAAAGAAATAATTTAAAAACTAAAAAACTAATTTTCAACGGTTTATTATTAATATGAACATATAATTTTTTAATTTCTCCAAAAAATTCTTTGGTAACATTTGCAAAAAATATGGCTTCTGAAAGAAAAAAGGCATTGCTTGATTCTTACTTTAACTCAGTCACCACGGACAGCAACAAAAGTTCATTATATGTAGAATGAAGTGGAATTTCCAATTAGAGCCTGTAGTCCACCAAACCATTGCAACTTATATGAATCTCTTACATTTAAACTTGAACAATTGCTTTTATAAATCGAAATAATATGAAAAATTATTCTTAACATGATTATTGTTCGCCTTTACAGTAATATTCTTATGAATTGCTTTAAATTTAAGTTCTCAATAAATGTCATAATCGTTTAGCATCAATTATAATTGATATATTAGTTTGTCAACGCTTTTTAAAATCCATTTATTCGAAGTTGCATACATGAACAATCTGTGCACTACCTAAGCCAATATGGTAAAATCAATGAGTGTCCATTTGGATTTATAAACATCAGATATTTTCGACTATTAGTCAGGCTCGTGGCTTGCATTGAAACTTAGGGGCCATGGCCAGGCAAAGTTCAATAAATTAATCATAGTTTTACTCATATGAAATAGTTTCACACTTTTTCTTCGAATTTTTAAATAGAATGGTATTAGTATTTTCTATTTTTCAACTAAAATATATTGAATATTAGAATTAATGCTATGGAGTTTTGTATCAAGGATTCCAAGAGGAAGGGGGGCCCAGTGGCCCAAACGAGAGGGCCATGGCCCCTTGCCCTTCCCTAGCCACGTCCCTGTTACTAGTGATGTACATTGACTCATTAACTCTAGAATTGAATATTAATTATGTATTGTGTATATATAGGACTTGCTTTATATTATCTGCAAGAGTTATCATCTCCAGAGTCCCAATTGAAGGTCTTTCCACATCGTCCCGACAGGGCGGACTTAACTCTCCATTGAAAATTGTGTGCAGTTAAATATATATAATTTTATACCAAAAATTTTGCTAGGGAATTAGTCACTGATTTCCTCAGATTTATGAAATTGCATTATTATTAGATGTGCTAGCCAATGTATTTAGTTCCCCTTTTACAAATGTTAGTTCACTTTCGATCATTGTAAGTGACAATTTAAAAAATATATGTAGTGCAAATTACAAACTTGGAAATGAATACTCAATAAATTCATTTAATCGTAGGCATTTCATTAGCAACTTTGGATCCTTTTTAACTTCTAAAGGTGTTACTAAACATGAAAGAATGTTTTGCAGTCATAGTCAAAATCATTATAATATTCTATTTTCTGCAATGCAATATCAGATTTTATGTTGTCCTTGCTTCCTTCTCTTAATGATTTTGAAACTGAAGTTTCTACTAATAATGTGAAAAAATCTATGCATTTAATGATGTCTAAGACACTGTTAATTTGCAATTTCTAGACATCTTTCAATGCACTTGCATTAGATGCGATGAATTCTCCAATTGCTTGTTTGAACACAATCTTAGCTCTTGTCTCTACAAAAAGCAGTTTCTAATAACAAATCCAAGCTAAGCACATGCGTATTATGCTCATAGATGTATCCAATCCTGTATCCAAAATGTGACAACAGTTTTTGTATGCTGGACCAGATCTGTGATGAATGCAATAAAACTTTAGGAAAATAGGTAAGCGATTGCTTTTTGTATCTTTGACTATATTTATAGTCATTAATGACCTTGCACTTTTCTGTATATTGATGTTTTAGCATCATTAACCAACTTTGACTTCAGGTATAATCCCAAACTTAATTTAGAAAATCAATAAATTGCCAAATTATGCTAGAAACGTGGCACTTCCTAAACACTATATATATATATATATATATAATTTTTCGAGCAAAGAAAATAACGGAAATAGACGTTGGTCAAGCCATTGATTATTGACAAATGTTTATCACAGTTCTCAGTAGATTGCAAGAAAACTCTCAAACGAGTATTCTTTGTTTAATTCTATAATTGATAAATTTCGCCTAATCTCGAAATTAAAAGGTTGAATGATTTTGCGAAGATAACATTTGCTTTTCGTTTCAAATAATTTTAATTAATTCCTATTAAAATATATGTGAAGGTCTCGATTTCTTTTGTTTGTTGTTACTTCAAATAAATTTCTTACCATTTTTAGTATGTATTTCTTAACAGCTTTCCGCAATGATTATAATAGAAATTGTATCAGAAATCAAATCACAAAAGTACAAATAATGTCTGGCCGAATTATTCGCTTTAAGTAGCAATTAAATTAATCATACTTAAGTCTAAAATCTGTCTGTGATTGCCTAAGGAAATTATTATATTATTTGCAGCCAGGTTTATTACCATTTAGGAAAAGCCTACTTAATTGTTATATATATATATATATATATATATATATATATATATAGGAAAGTAAAAAAAGCAATGGTATAAAATAATTATAAAATTTAAAGTCAAAATCAAATAATTATACATTAAATAATTGCAATCAGACATAGACAAAGAATTGATTCTAGATAACCTTAAATTTTATTAGTTGACTTAAAATATTTTATTTATTGAATGTATCTGTTGCTTAGTTTACGGGTATTTGATAAAATAAAAATTATGTTGGCTTTGACAAGTCTACCGCTAGTTATTATTATATTGTACATGTACAATAAATATTGCATATTTGGTCTTCGTAGGGCAAATGTTAACACTTTCGTTATCACTTGAGAAAATATCTTTTTCCTAGAAAAACCAATACAATGCCGAATCTACTAAAATTTATTGAATGGGCATAGTAAATCAATGTAGTACTATAATTCTTGATAATATTCACGTTCTTCTTCTGCAGCATGCTTCTTGAGAGGAATCAATCAACTAGCAAACGAATGTTTTTCACTCTCGTAGCCTTCACTAGCAGAACCTGAAAAGGCGTTTGTCTGTAACTCACTTGTTGATCTTAAATATCTAAGCACTCTTACTTCTTAGCTCACATCTCAAAATTATTATAAAACCAGTGTAATAGAAAAGAGCGATACCTCTTGACCATATTCATCACAAGCCGGTAATAAAAAAGAAGTATCGAAGATTTTAGTTTAATTTAATCGCATTTATAAGCTAAGCCAATTCCAGTCTGCATATTGATTCTGACAGAGGCAAGTGACCCCTAGATATTGTATTCCTAACAAACCTATTCAATCAAACACAGGCGGTCATAAGGTGACTCTGAGTAGTTCTTTTTGACCTTGAAAGTAAATTTTGGTGTCGTTGAAAGAATTTCTCTTTCTCTAAGTTAACATGTAACAAATTAGGATAGCTTTAGTTTTATTGATATGTTTCTAATCAATTTTTCTGTAAATAAATATAATTGTTTTCTATCAACATTTGATATTTTTGTAAGGAAATATTTTCGTAGTTAATTTTAATACAATTGTAGCAAAATTTTGTTTTGTGATGTTTTTCAACATAAATGGATTTTTTAGATAATTTATAGCTCAAAATAATATTGTGAAATACATATTTTGTTATTTATTAATAATATTGAAAAATCAGACATCTGAAGCTTTTGAATGGTTACCGTTTGGACATGTGTATTTTTCAATGCTAATACTACAAGGATTAGTGTAGGTTGTGTCAATGAAACGTGGCAAATAAAAAAACTCTCCAAATTAAGGAACAACTCGTGATGTTAAAATACACAAGTTCAGGTACATATGGTAGGGCAAAATACTTTCCAAAAAACCAATGTGATATTGTATCTCTAAAGTTAACAAATCGTTTGTCCACATATCAAACAATATTCTGAAGCCTATTAGCAAATTACTAAATCCTTGGATTTAGGAAATCTATGGTTAGGGTTATGGTTAAAGCTAGGGTTTATATAGAATATATTTTCACTTTCAGGGGCGTACGCAGGATTTTCTGACGAGGGGACAACATCATCATTACCCAATGCGGGGTAAAATTTTTGAAAATATTGAGAAAATAGACCCTAAAAAATGCATTTCACGATCTTAGATTTTGAATTTTTCAATTTTTTAAGAAAAATTTTTTGATTTATCCTGTCAAAATCAAATTTGAAAATTCGACGGGGGGACATTCCACCATGACCCTCATCTGCGTGCCACTGCTCACTTTGCTTTTGAAAAAAATGTTGCCCTAAAATTGCTACAAAGTTAAACTTAGTTATAAAGACACGAATACCTCGGATATTCCTATAGTTTAGATAATGCTTCATACATAAGAAAATATCAAATAAACCTAAAAAATGTTCAATTCACAATGTAAACAAAGATGTTGAGCTTTAAAGTGAGGTTTTGCGTTTAAGCCATTTTCTTTAGCCCTATTAAGCCGCATGTAAAAAAAATTGACTGAATGGCAGTTATCCGCACCCAACCATTGTTCGTAAATATATTTGGTCGAGAATGTCAACAAAATCAATTAACCAAACTATTCAACATCAGTTGCTTGACAATTGCTAAATTTATTGGAAATTGGTCAAAAAAGCACACTTCGCCATGTTACAACACGGCTATATGCAGAGAAGTGTAAACTTAGGCAACAATTTTGCTACAGTGCAACATTGCAATTCGATTCGCCATTGTACTAGTAATATTTACTGTATATATATATATAATATATATATATATATATATTAATATATATATATGTATCAATTTTCGAGGCATAAATGCAAATAGTTTTGCCGTAAGATTGGTCCTAATTGTCAAAGCCTAGTCATGGTTCGCCAGTGGCAGCAAATGCTTAGCCGTAGCTGGCCGCTAGGTCAATTAATGAAGTCGACGCATACCTACTTCAGAGGCACCAAATTGATTGTAATATGGTCGATTTAAGCAGCAATACTTATTGCCTTGTAATGTAGTTTCTAGTTTATAACTAGTACTCTAAACATAAATGATTGGAATTGCTATTCATTATTTTTTTTGAAGATTTAGTCCAATTTTAATATTTATTGATTTCAATATAGAGATATTCAGAGACTAAGAATATTGCACTAATTTTGTGACAAAAATGTTAGCGTCTATGTCCACTGGAGAAGTAGTCACATCGATGTAAATTTATTAAAGCACTAATTAATGTTGACATTTAAAGTAACATTGTTCTTTGATTTTGGATTAAACGCAACTTTTAGATGTTTATTTTGAAAATATGTCAGGTATATATACTTTACTTTGAAGAACTCTTAACAAATCAAGATTTCTTGGAAGAGATTAAATATATTTTAAAACTTATTTAATTCAATTTCAGATCTACATAATACGATATCATTTAAATTAGAACTTTAAGTGGGCAGAGCTACGGGCAAATACTTAATGAGCAGGGCCGCGAAGGTGTAAGTGTTTGTAATAGGAAAGCTTGGATTATTTCTCCCTCAGGTATATCACATGATATTTAACAAAATTTTTGAAAAACGACAATTTTGAGGACGCTCCATTTATTGATTTGAAAATACATATTATATATATATATATATATAT
>CABFPE010000196.1:715434-754806 GCA_900660155.1 Hofstenia miamia | reverse complement strand
TATATATAATTTGTAAGGCAAACTCTTTAAAGAATTATATTTGCATATGCTTAATTTCTTAAATGATAACAAAATAATGCGGATGATTTTATGCGTTGAAAATTTTCCTAGAATGTGTGAAAAAAGGCGAATTCCCAATAAATAAACAATTTTTTCTGTTAATTAATCCGCAGCTGCAATACAATTTTTCTGTAATCACGAAAAGCATATTTAAAGGTGAAGTGAGTAGATAAGATCTTTTACCTATACCATAACTGATCGATATATATATTGAAATGCATTGAGATGCTCAGAAACAAAATAATATTACAAAAATAAAATTTTTCAGAGCTCTCTAACCACTTAAATACAAATTGCTAATAAAGTTCCATTTAAAAAGATGAATTTCTTGACAAGGTATTTTCGCGATATACTCGAATTTTGCACCGGTTTTTTCTTTACCCGTACCCCGGAATATCAAGGTACTCGTATACGCCATAACCACAGGTAGCGGAGGGTAAACACTGCACAAACCCTGTACAGAGTCCCATTGGCTACGCCTTTTTCTACAAGTACTTCTTTTGATGTTTGAAAAATATTTTACTCATTATTTGCAATAATGCATAATAGGATATACTGTGCAATTTCATTTTTTTATTGATTGATCTTAAGTAGCTGTTATATAATAATTGATTCACAGAAAATAAAATAATGATCTAACTGGTAAACTTTACTGAAATACAGTGTCGATTATCATGCTGTTTAATAATCGATTGAAGTAAATATAATTGCAATTTTCAATGATACTGTTTCTCACTTTTAAATGTCGACTAATTTAAATTGAGTTCCCCCGCACAGTTTAAAGGAATTCCATAATTAGATACTCAATTAAATTAATTTATTATGCAAATTACATATAATTAATTATAACGCTTTTGTGAAAACCTTTATTTTATCAGCTAAAAGAAGTGAAGATTTTGAGTAGCCATTTTAAGCAACAGTGAATTGATTGGGTTTCATTGTTACAGCCAGTAATTCCCTTAATGAAAATTACATGTGGGGCAAATTTTTGGATTGCATTTGCTAATCGGTTCCAAAGATTTTAGAAAATTTCCAAAAATTTAGCAAACTTTAAAATTTCTAAGAATTTATCAACATATTAGCAAATGAAACGTATGCCAAATATTTAATTTCCATCAAGCTTATTTATTTCAAGTAGCAGTTGAACAAACTGCTTCCACTGTATACATTACAGTGCATGCAGCGAGTGGCTAGAACCTATACTAATTTAGTAATAGTCTAAAGCTTTATCAACTCTAATAAACAGTAATAAAGCATTGACATTTTAGTCAATGAGTGTAATTTGTATCTTTCTCAGTTGCTAAAGTTGTTGAACTTTTCTAATTGATTTTAAACTACCGAGTAGAATAGTTCGTTAATTTGAAGCAATTACGCCATTAACAACTTTTGTAATCGTGTTTTTACTCAGTTGTCGAGATCTCCAGTAGATAATCATCCTTTACAAATTTAGATTTGACTCAGTTATTACGGTTACTGACATCTATTTAAATTGAGAAACTCACAAACCACTCGCAAAACCATTGATACTTTTAGTTGTTTTATTATTTCCAAAATTTGGCCGCATTCAGTATTAGAATATATGTGCTATTCGTAATGCAATTTCCACTGATTTTATTTTGTTTCCAATGTATTTAAAACAACCTCAAACAACCCAAGAATTTTTTTGAAATGTTTTGATACTTTAATTGCTACATCTCAAAAAGTAATAAATATATCCATAAATATAAATATACCAACTGATAGAGGAAAGAATTTTTTATTTTGACTCTTAGTCCAGCTTTGACCAACTAAGAGCTGACTGTCCTTCGTCACTTCGACTTTTGACTTTGCGCATGGCATGCCTTAATGGATTTGGGAGATCTATGCACATATAAAGAAACAGTTAAATTTTTTTGTTTCTTCTATGGACTCGAAATCCTATCATTACATGAACGTTAGATGAAGAGAGAATACATTACTCTTTTCAAAAATTCGGAATTTTCAAAGATATATAGTTAGTATTTTCAACTACTTCAGCTACAGCAATACGCTTTAACAGAAATTTTCCAGATTCAAGCAAGTTCACCAATAGATATGTCCAGGCTGCTTAAGATTAATATGGAAATGAGTAGAATAGACTAAATCAACTTAACTGTTAACTTAAAAAACTTACGCGAAATTTCTCTTAAAGCCGAACAATTTACTTTAAAAATTTACATTTTTACTCATAATTTAAAAAAAAATATTTGAATAATGACTGAAAATAGCATTAATGTGAAAGTTCAAAGCTTTATGCTATTTTTTAAGCTTCTTTGATTATACAAAGTAGACGTTTTGTTTTTTATGCCTCAGACTAATATATCGTTCATATTCAATTTTCTCCATTAAATTGTCAAACAAAACGATTGATAATTCTTTAGTTTTCTTCAAATCCGCTCCTACGAAAATGCTAACATTTACAACTGCAATACGAAAGAACATTTTACTTAAATATATGGAAACATTTATTTTCTTAATATAGAAGACATAAATGATAACATGGACAAGTTGACCACTTCCATGATAAATAATTGATAATGGTCGAAATGCCAAGATTTATAAAATGAGAAAACGGAAATTTATGCCAGATTGAGCATGAAAAACATCACTTTTCCTACTGAACAATTTTTCATGTTGATAATATTTAGTGTCAGCTGCTTAGCTTGTAGTAATTATTTGTGCTAATCACACAAATACTAGTGTTGATGCATATAAAACAGTATTTTCAACAATTGTTGGTGAGTAAATATTATCTTCAAAATCGTGCGATTCTGATTGGCTACTGAACTCATCAGCCCATTAATCTTAGGCCCTGTTCCCATTAGAGTTGAGTCAACCCGCTGTGAGTCGCCCCGCTTGAAGAAATCTTGTGTTCCCATTTAATTTTTCGCCCCGCTTTGAGTTGCAGCGGGGTGACTCAACTCTAATGGGAACACGTTCGCCCCGCTGCCACTCAACTCTGTTCTTTCAAGCGGGGCGAAAGTTATACCGCTGCGAAAAATTAAATGGGAACACTTTCGCCCCGCTGTAACTCTCAATTACAGGAGACAATTCGACGCATATCTATTTTCAGAATTTGCAATAACTAGTATTTTGTCAATGTCTGTGTGTACTTCCTTCCATGCTTATTTAATCAATCAAGAATTAATAAAAATACGTCTACTAATTTCGTTAATTAGGTCCGTTTCCACCTGTGCTTTTGGGAAATTGCATAGTTTGAAAGGTAAACAATCAAATTCATTTAGCAACCAATAGGCAACCGTTTGCAAAAGCATCTAAAGAATGCTATCATTTTAATGCGAAAGGGTTTAAGTTTATATTTCAGTTGTTGCATATATTCAAGCATGATGAATGTAGCTTTGAACAGTATTTTGAGTATACTACAGCATTTGCATTTTAATATCATTTTTCTACAGAACGTAGCTACAATGATAACATTTCAAAATTCCTCTAATAAGTATATTATATTCTCAATATAGTCTTCATTCCAAAAAAACCTCTTAGATGTAGCTGGAGAACCGTCATCCATTGTAATGCAAATGCAGTTTTACTATGAAAGCGCGCGCAATTGTAATCCAATTAAATTCAAGTGCTATTTAAAACCTTTCCGCAAGTAAGATCAACTAATCATCTCTATAAATTAATCTCATCATCGTCTTTGTGACAAGCGCGCAAATTTACTGTTTGGATTTACCTATTATTTTGATTGCTGAAACATTTGTTAAATATTCAATCATTTCCTATTAATGTAATAATCATCTGCATTAATATAACGAAACTGTAATTTTTAAGGCAGTTCATAAAATATTGAAAAGTATTTCACCCCGCTTTTAAAAATCAAATGGGAACACGTTCGCCCCGCTGTAACTCAACTCGGTTGTGTGTTCCCATTTAAATTTTCGCAGCGGTATAACTTTCGCCCCGCTTGAAAGAACAGAGTTGAGTGGCAGCGGGGCGAACGTGTTCCCATTAGAGTTGAGTCGCCCCGCGGCCACTCAAAGCGGGGCGAAAAATTAAATGGGAACACTGCCTTAATTAATTAGCACTGTTAAGGAAGATAAATATAGCAGTCGTGTACCCAATCAACTGAGTGAAATCTCAATTACTCCTGATATCGAAATTTTACCAAAAATGAAACATGACAATTAAATGAATACTGTTTTTGTATATATTCTATAATAATGTGCTCAAATTTTATTATTTTGTTAGATTTAAAGGTTATTTCTGGTATAAATATAAAAAAGTACGAGGACTAGTTTTCAAGTTGCACTAATTGCGTATTGAAGCTTTTCATAAAATTTATATATATATATATATATATATATATATATAAATTGTTTTCAATTGTAATCAATGAAAAGCTAAAATCTTATTATAGTGGTTTCAAAAATGCATTATGCATTATTTACATGTTTATTTAAACGAATAAGCTGTAAGAAATGAATCCGCAAATTGTATAAATTCCTTTGTAACTATTTTTCTATAAGGTTTATTGATTTGAATTTCTGTGACATTTTGTCACTCAACAAACTTATGGTGTTTAAACCCTATCCACACATACTTTTTTGTTTAGCTTAAATCGCGGATTCCATCAATTTGACGGCTAACATGAAAATTTTTTATTAGACTTCTCAAGCATTACAATAATAAGCAAATGTTTCTGAACACTATTCATAACAGAATAATTTTGTGATTATTCAAAATATACTTCTGATTTTTCACAGAATGGGTAATTTTTTCATTGCGAATTCAAATTTCCCTTGAATTTTATTATCAGACATCTTGCCTGTGTTTCCAAAAACTTGCCACGAATTGATATACGCTGATGTGATTAAAAAATTTTTATAGACTCTAATTAAAAATGTCTCTTACAAGATACAAATCAAAACCAGGAAATCGGTTTGTGTTTTCAACATGATGAATTTGCTTGGCAATTAATAACACCAAATCTGCTCGATATTTGTGACATAAAGTAATAGATATGACTTAAGCTGTGCACAAAATGAAATATTGCTCGTAGAAATTTTTGTAACAATTTCTTTAAATGAAACATATGAGAACTGATTTTTTAGCGATGGATAAAGCAATTTTTTAAATCTATGTTTCATATATTTAGTTAGGACCTAGATAAATAAATTTAAATTAAGGTAGTAATAACCACAATATATATAGTAATAAGCAATGCCAGAATATTAACAACAATTCCCGCGGTTCTATTGTTGAAAAAATTAAATATTAAAAAAGTGCTTTTCTATTTTGAATTTTCCCATTGAAAATTCTAAAGATCTACGCCGCTGGTGCAATATATTTGGGACCGGTTGGTAGGGCATTAAGCATGTAAAATTTGTATGTATTTTAGGGAATTTCGTGAAGGACTGGCAATTGCAACAGATTTCAGTGATCTATGTCTCATTTTGTTTGGGAACAAAGAATGCTAAGCCTATGTAAGTGGAAAAGAGTGTAAAATCGAACTAAAAAGTTCAAGAACTCAATAGTGTAAATATGAGAATCCTTGAATACACCACAACTGAAATGAAAGGTCTTAACTACTCCAATTAATCATAAAATTATCATTTTATTCAAGGAAATCATTAAATGTGAAGAAAGACTTTCTCATTGATATTTGAATATATCGAAAAATAATACAGCCAATCTATAGTGTTAATAATAAGAATCAAGATAATTTAACTAATATAAATTGATGTTTATATCAACTATCCTGCATTTAAAACTCCTGCCTCAAAGCTAATTAATTAAAATTCCAAATTGTCTAGCACAAATGTGAGTTCTAAGTTTGTAACAAGTATTCTTTGATAACAATATATTATAATTCTAAATATTCATTCAAGACCTTTATTATAATTGTTAATAATATTAATATACATATCGCCTTGTAGCGACATTTTGTTTCCTACCTATTGTATCGAAAATGAATATATATACATTGTGAAAATGTCTCATTAAGTCATAAGAAAATACACCATGAAAATTTATATTTATAATTGAAGGTTAATAACATTCATTAAGCAATTTCAAATAATTAAATAAATTTAAAGTAAATAAATATTTCATGTGGAAATTTCTTCTTAATTACAGTAATATTAAATTTTGAATAGTGTATGATTCTATTAAATTCACTTGAATACAAAGTAAGTAGCTTTCAATCAGAATAAATTAATTTCGACAGTGGCAACTGAGGCATGCATATATAAAAAATATTCGCAAAGTGCAATCATTTGGAAATATCTTTTGAAGTGTGTACTTATGGAAGCTGTTCAGCTATTCCAATGGTTCGAACTCTTTCTAGCCAAAGTTTTAATGGTTCGAACTCTTTCTAGCCAAAGTTTTAATGGTTCGAACTCTTTCTAGCCAAAGTTTCGAGGATGTAGAGAACGGAGGTGCTATATTTGCATTACAAACTACTGGAGTAATATTAGCTGAATAAGTTTCAACCAAAGCCATTGGCTTTTATTTCAAAGAAATGAAAACTTCTCAGAAATATTTTTGCACCATTGAAACGAGTTTGCTAATTCACGGATCATATTATCAAAAACTACATAAGTAGGCTAATTCTCGTAATTCATTTTGCACTCACTTCAATAAAGTCTGCATCTGTTAAAACACCATCATGAAATCCAGCTATTTTTTGTCTACCTACAACAACCTTGTTAAATTTTCACTGGAATATATAAATTCTGAACAAGAAGTTAGGTTTACTTTCACATCGGTCTAAGCTGTTCCAAGGTTTGGTAAAGTTGTAAGCAAATGTTGACACTAACATCCATTGTCAAATTGGTGTGCCTGAATAACTTTGTAAGGTGATATTTTTTAGCACCAGCAGAATTTTGAACAATATAACTGCAATAAAATACATACATTTAATAGGAAAGGGATCCAGATAGTGTATAGAATATAGGCCTACCGGATACCGGCCAGTTCCTTATATTTTGACTGTCGGATATCGGATACCGGATAACATATTGTTCAATTATTACTAAAGAACAACATCATTTCTGAATTAATATCGACCTCTTGGGTATGAAAATATATAAATAATTTCAAGCATATTAAATAGATTACGTCCTGATGTCAGAAAAAAACTTGTTTTGTTGCATGAAAACTTTCATATCTGGAAAAAAAAGGTTTTTCCTCGAAAATTCCATTTTTAAATCAAGTTTTATCTCAGAATATGTTATCCGGTAAGCAAATTAAATTTTACCGGATACCGGATATCCGGATTCGGTTGTGTAATTGCCAATTTTACCGGATATGGGATCCAGATGCCAGATTCCGGCACATCCCTAACATTTAATATCACATAAGATAGGAAGATAGTCAGCAAGTATTTCAGTTTTTGTCTTTGATGTTAGATTCAGGTGAAAAAGGTTTTCTAATGCTTATTTGATGCCTGGCAAATAAGCAAAAATGGCTAAATGCTGCAACTCGAACTGAACATTTGATTCCAGATATCTCATGTAGTAAACAATCACTATTTTCCAGCAATATGACGTTAGATGCTACTTATTAGCGCAGTTGGTGTCCCTTTAGACACCATGGAGTCCGAGAAAAGCGATCCATCTGCTCAATTTACGTATAGCAGATTGTAGAGCCAAGTTTCTATCTTAAATTCACATGTCGGTGCTGTAGAGCACTATTTGAAGGATGTATCTTTCCAGATATTTGGAATGTTCAAAAAATTTTAGGATTTCAATTTTTGGAAAATATCAATTTTGAAAATTGTGCATTAAAACTATCAAAATTCCATGTTGCAAAGCGCTCGATGTATTTTGAGCAGCTTAAGACATTTTGCTTAAAAATGTTTACAAATCGAATGGGCCTTCTTAGTGGTGCAAAAGTCGCTGGCCATGGATACCATATGATATTTATTAGCTCAATTCTGTAAATGGATTCGAAATTTGTGCGGTAACCTTTAGTTAATTGAGATAGCAAAAATTATTCATAAGTAATATTTGGTGACTTAACATAAACAAACAATATTTTGCGCTCTGAATAACATTTAACAAAATGACAATGATCTTTACTATTAAGCAATTAGTCAAAAGTCTCTCAGAGAAAGAATTGAAGCAATTTTTCTAGTAAACATTGATTTAGATATATTTGGGAAATCTTGCATTAATGCCATGGGAATTAACAATGCCCTGGTTCATGTACATGTACAGTACATCCTTAGTCAACAAAACACATGAAAATTAAATATAATATTTATGTTTCAGGACATTTTCAACGATGCCTTCAATGAGAATACACAACTGATTAATTTTTAGTTTAATGCATGGCAGGACATAAATTTGATTACTAGAGATTTCAAGAATGAAAATAATATAGTTTTATCATTAAGCAAGAGTAATGGACCAACACATTAGCTTTGATATACCACATTCTTATGTAGATTAATTATAATATAGAGGTGCATAATTATATATATATTCAAAATTGTTGATACAATTAACTGACCAAAAGTTTTTGCGCTTTCAGAGACCTTTGGCAGCATACCTAACTAAATTATTTTTTAATGATGATCTTTATAATACAGGGTGAACCTTGAATTAACTGAGTCTTTAATATGCTAATAAAAGGAAAATGATGAGCGCTAGGAAGTTGAAACTTGTTTTATGTAAAGTAAAAATATTTTTATGGTAATATTGTATCATAGTTACAACATTATCCTATATGGTCTGCAAAATTTGTGTTTAATTATCAAGCCTTAAATTTTCGTCATGATTCGCTAAAACAAAAAAAGAACGAGAATTCTGCAAACCCACATCAGGACGATCTCAATAACAGAAGTTCAACTTTATTACAGCATTCCATTTGGACACAAGAATCAGTCCTTAAAAACACAATTAAATAAGTCTCTTTACCGAAAATTTGCGGACATCGGGAATGTTAATGCAAGACCACGATCTGGAAGAAAAAAAGTCAATTCTAACTGCAAGCTTTACAGATAATGCTAAAATCTCAAACAGAAAACGTGCTTCTCAATTGGACATTTCTCAATCGACATTATGCGCATTCTGAAAAAGGACTTAAAGTTGAAGCCCTAAAAATATCAAGCTTTACAGATAATGCTAAAATCTCAAACAGAAAACGTGCTTCTCAATTGGACATTTCTCAATCGACATTATGCGCATTCTGAAAAAGGACTTAAAGTTGAAGCCCTAAAAATATCAAGCTTTACAGATAATGCTAAAATCTCAAACAGAAAACGTGCTTCTCAATTGGACATTTCTCAATCGACATTATGCGCATTCTGAAAAAGGACTTAAAGTTGAAGCCCTAAAAATATCAAGCTTTACAGATAATGCTAAAATCTCAAACAGAAAACGTGCTTCTCAATTGGACATTTCTCAATCGACATTATGCGCATTCTGAAAAAGGACTTAAAGTTGAAGCCCTAAAAATATCAAGCTTTACAGATAATGCTAAAATCTCAAACAGAAAACGTGCTTCTCAATTGGACATTTCTCAATCGACATTATGCGCATTCTGAAAAAGGACTTAAAGTTGAAGCCCTAAAAATATCAAGCTTTACAGATAATGCTAAAATCTCAAACAGAAAACGTGCTTCTCAATTGGACATTTCTCAATCGACATTATGCGCATTCTGAAAAAGGACTTAAAGTTGAAGCCCTAAAAATATCAAGCTTTACAGATAATGCTAAAATCTCAAACAGAAAACGTGCTTCTCAATTGGACATTTCTCAATCGACATTATGCGCATTCTGAAAAAGGACTTAAAGTTGAAGCCCTAAAAATATCAAGCTTTACAGATAATGCTAAAATCTCAAACAGAAAACGTGCTTCTCAATTGGACATTTCTCAATCGACATTATGCGCATTCTGAAAAAGGACTTAAAGTTGAAGCCCTAAAAATATCAAGCTTTACAGATAATGCTAAAATCTCAAACAGAAAACGTGCTTCTCAATTGGACATTTCTCAATCGACATTATGCGCATTCTGAAAAAGGACTTAAAGTTGAAGCCCTAAAAATATCAAGCTTTACAGATAATGCTAAAATCTCAAACAGAAAACGTGCTTCTCAATTGGACATTTCTCAATCGACATTATGCGCATTCTGAAAAAGGACTTAAAGTTGAAGCCCTAAAAATATCAAGCTTTACAGATAATGCTAAAATCTCAAACAGAAAACGTGCTTCTCAATTGGACATTTCTCAATCGACATTATGCGCATTCTGAAAAAGGACTTAAAGTTGAAGCCCTAAAAATATCAAGCTTTACAGATAATGCTAAAATCTCAAACAGAAAACGTGCTTCTCAATCGACATTATGCGCATTCTGAAAAAAGACTTAAAGTTGAAGCCCTAAAAATATTAATGACTCAACAGTTATTGCCTAATGATCATCACCAGCGTCTTGAATATTCTGAATCTTTTCTTCGTTTTCTTCGTTTGTGTGAGGATACCACTTTCATTGAAAACATCCTCTTCACTTAATTGGTCATGTAAACAGACATAATTCCAGAACTAGGAGCAATGAAAATTCACGTGAAATTCAAGAAAGACCAGTGCATTCTCTTCGTGTTTCTGCGTGGTGCAGAATATCAGATTCTCATGTTTATGGACCTTACATGTTTGAAAATGATAACGCAACTGTAACAGTCACTGAGGATAAGAGAGGTTCTTATTCCAGAACTTGAGAGACAAAATGTTCACCACACGTTGTTTCAACAGGATGGAGGCACAGCAGATTCGGCAAGAGAAACGATGACATTGTTAAAATATTGCTTTCCGAATCGGTTGATTTCACGATTATGGTGACATTCCTTGCCCCCATGTTCTCCCGATTTCGCTTCATACGACTTTTTCTTATGTGGCTACCTCAAGCCAGGAGCATATGTAACAAATCCGACTAATTTACAAGAACTTAAAAACAACATTTATCATGAAGTAGCTGCACTCTCGCCAGAAACACTAACGAAGGTTATGAAATCAACGAAGAAAAGATTTTGTCAAAACAACATGGCGGTCATTTGAAAGGTATTATATTCAAACACTAGTACACAATATCACCATAAAAATGTTCTTCTTTTAAATAAGGCAAGTTTCAAATTCCTAGCGTTCATAATTTTCCTTTTATTAGTATATTAAAAGGCTCAGTTAATTCAGGTCCACCCTGTATGTATATAAATCAGTAAATTTTTAGGCTTTGGCTTCTTACTTAGTTAAACTTAGATTCAAATAAATATTTCTAAAAGAAATATTTATGAAATATAGTAAATTGTGTGAATACAATTTTTCCATAAAACTTTTATATTTAAAAATATTTTGCATGAATAATACTAAACTGTTTCTAAGTTTAATTAGCATAGCAATGCCTTGATTCCCTAGCTTTTAAATACTTAAGAAATATTTTTTCTACTAACATTAACAAATATGTAGTTATTTACATAACTCAATTGAGAGTGATATCACTTGATTAATTTTCGATACAAATATGCTAAAAGATCATTTCATAATTAATCTCTCTGAATAAATTCACATAAAAATGGGAAAAGTTTTGATTTGCACTTTTCCTTTGTTAATTTACTGTGTCTTTGATGGGCTATTCAATTAAATTATTGGCCTAGCAAAAATCTCTTGGTGCAATTCCAATAAAGTATTATCTAGTCTTGATCATAAGTACTAAGGATTCTGAGCAAAACTGTCTTAAAGAATTACATTGTTTTACATCGTTTATTGAGGAAATGTGTTTACTAAAGCTGATCAAACATCAATTAAGTTATGCGGAGATGTTATCAATTAATCATAAATGCTTCATTAACTGCTGCTAACTTCCGTCATGTGTAAAAACAGCGGAAAATCACTTTGTTCAAATGACATTTAAACAAATAATTGCACTAACATATGTTTACATTTATTTATGACACATCTGACTGCAACATCAAGATTTACAAACGCAGTATTAAAATTAGATAGTCCGCATGTCAATAACATTCTACAAAATGTATGATGTGTCTAATAAGTTCTCTGACTGTTACTATATCTCTTTCAAAACATAAAAATATTCCACAAAAAACATTTATTTACAAACAATAATCACCATGGGATTCAATAACACTTTCACAGTACCTAATACCCCGTTTACACGTGACACGAGACAAGCATGTCTTGTGTTTTTAATGAGCGAATGTCACGTCTAAACACCCAAAACACGCGACATTCTCTACTTGAGTGGTTGAATGTCGCGTGTTTTGGTTGTTTAGACGTGACATTCGCTCGTTGAAAACACAAGACATGCATGTCTCATGTCACGTGTAAACAGGGTATAAGAAGTTTTTGCAAATTCAGATTAATAGCGTTCAAGTGGCACCTGCTGCATTGCTTGTAGCGAATGCTGAACCATCTCATCCCCACTTGTAAAAGGATGATTTCGAAATGTTTCTTTAACAATTTTGTTAACCCATCAATCACAGAGATTTAGGTCTGGGCTTTATGGTGCTTGTGTTACAAGTATTGTTTTAATACGTTCGAAAAAATTGGCAGTAGACGCAGCTGTATGGCATCGAGCAGTGTCATGCTGCTACCATAAAGAAGACAATGTTTCTTATGCTATCTTTGTTACAGTCTAACTCCAGGGAAAGCATTCTTAGGCTCAGGTTTGGATTGGCTTCAAGAAGGTATTTTACTCGAGCAACATTTTCAGCTGTAGCAGATTAAATGGGGCGTCCACATTGCTGATAATCGTCAATCGAAATTCTCCCTTGGCTGAATCGTTTCCAGTATTCAAACACTGTTGTACATAAAGGCGGATTATCCACACCTGATTCAAGCAGTTGCTGGCACATTGTTGTAGCTGAGAGACCTCGTTTGAATTCGATGAAAATGTAACTCCGAAAATTTTCTTTAGATAGCATTTTATGACGCTGCAGCAAAATGTATATTGAAAAATGAAATGCTGACAAATTGAAAAATGCACAATATTTGATGTTGCAATTTGTTGTGATTACTGATCAATAATATACTAACTTACACATGGTTTAAATAACTTTTGAAATAAATACTATAAAAGTTACAGTATCAGTCGGGGAACTTATTAGACACACCATATATAACTATTCTTCGGAAAAATGGTGAGTATTTTTGTGGAGTATTATGAAAAATATCTAACATTGTTGTGCAATAACCGGAGTGCACTGCTATTTACATTAGAGAAATTAAAAATTTGGAAAAATATTTTTTCTAAATTATAAGTTTTAATTTACTACAACGCAGAATTGACTTGCTTATTTAATTTTTTAATCAAAATAGCAATCTTATATTACATGTCGAAACTTCAACTAATCAGTAATTATTTGAGCCCAAGTGATACCAAATATACCTGTGAATAATAATCCGAATTTGTTTTGCTTCAGCAAAACTAAGCCTAGTTAATGTCACGCGAGTTGGGTAATTATTTCGTTTCAATTGGGTCGAAGTTTAGTCCCCGATCCCGCTCACAATGGCCTGTGATACGACCAACTCGTGTAGCCATGACCAGCAACCCGATCCGCTTCCCATCCTGGCTTAGATCGAATTTGCAATACATAACATTTGAAATGTCGTAGTTATTGAATTAACGCTGCAATATCTATAGCGTGTTTTATACGATTATTCCTACACTTAGTAATCAATTGTTTTTTAATTGTGTAGTATTCACGTACAATCTTAAACTTTAATTATTAGACAACTATTAGAATTTTGAGTTGCTTGAAAAAACAAGATAAAAGTTGTACGAATTTACTTTCATCTTTTCTCTTTGATGTGCCGCCAATCATTTATCAAAATATAGCCACTTTATTCTGATGTTGAACTTTTCCTGTATATATTATTTGTTCATTTTATATTAATGGTACTCTATCTTTTAAATTAAAGCTGTTTTGAATTTTACATTTATTAAACAAACGTTATAAAATACTAAGTTAAAAACAATTGAAAAAATTATATTAAAGCAGTGACTCAAGCGGTTAGCAATGCTGTCATCACAACTCATTCTTACAAAATTTTGAAATCTTATCAATATTAATTATTTCAAAAGTTAAATATTCAAACATTATAATTCTTTAATATGTAAGTTACATGTATTATACATTCATTTACGTTATTACTTTACATATTTATGACAATCTCATTTTCAAGATTTTGNTTATATATATATATATATATATATATATATATATATATATAACTATTATATTGACAACCGAGAAGACCTTATTAAATACGCAAAGACACGAATTAAATTCAAATATACTTAAGAATCAGAAACATATAAAGAAAAACATCTTAAAAGTGTTCAAGGTCCTAAGATTATGACCAGGATNCAATATTAATTATTTCAAAAGTTAAATATTCAAACATTATAATTCTTTAATATGTAAGTTACATGTATTATACATTCATTTACGTTATTACTTTACATATTTATGACAATCTCATTTTCAAGATTTTGAATGTTTTTATAATACTTTTTGTATTTTCAAAATGTTCCAACAACCAATGCAAAATTTATAAATGTCTATTTCTAGCATTTAAATCATAGATCTGATTTTAAGCTTTTTAGCTTTAGCAATCATAAAATATTTTAAATTATACTGCATTCACTCATATATATCAAGGTCCTAAGATTATGACCAGGATATATATATATATATATCAGGATCATTATCATCATCATCATTATCAATGAATTTTTCTCTTTTAACATATAAACTCTTAACAAATAGATCTTATTCTTACCGTGAGAATGTCGATAGGCATTGCATAATAGTTCAAAATTCTCCAGGACGACTGTTCTATTCATTATATCAGGAAATATTGAAAGGAGAATTTGAAATTTCGTAATTCAACCAATAACAAATAGCTGCGCTTAGCGTATAATAATGCACTTCTTTAATTAACTTTCAAAAAAAGCACCAACGAAATGTTTTTGGTGCGCTAACAAAGAGTATGATTTTAACCAGTTGACCTTTTAGCAATCATATATTGTACAATTCGCTGAAAATAATATATCATCTATAACATCTAAATGAGTTATAACAGGAATTGAATAAATTTCTGCTTTGAAATCGCTATAAGATAATTGGTGATTAAACTAAAATTGCATAGATCATGCTATATATTTTCTTGTCATATTTATCAGTAGATCTATGACTAATTTGTAAGCAGTGTGCTCAATTTGTGTCTTCGAAAATCAACTCCATGCAAAGCTTGTTGCAAATACTTTTACATTCTTATTTGATTACAACGATTGTTTCTGTTTTGAATTACTATGTTTCTTTGTTCCACATATACTTTAAATTCCAAAGTCAAGTTTTTGTAATTTTTTTCAAAGAATTAGAATAAAATTTTTTAAGAAATTTAAAATTTTGTAAGAAATTTAAAATCGATGATAGCTACATGGGGATAGATTTGTTTCCAAGTCTAACTAACACAGCTTACAGTTTTTGCAAAATGAATTTTGGTTTTCTTCAAATATACCAATAAAATACAAATAAAAATAATGCCTAAATTATACACCATTTCACATTAGTTATTTACTGTATAATTTTAAAATCGTCTTTGATTTTAGACCACCGAGTGTTGAAAATAATCTGTCACCACATCGCAAGAGCACAAAAGCTCATCACAATCGCAGTCCAACGCAAAAATGGTGACCGCCAATTCACCTCAACATTTATCTCAAAAATAACGCAACAAAGTGAATACGAATCCTAATCTAAACTTCTTTAAATATGAAGCATACACAAATATTTTTGAAAATCTGAAATTTCAGTTTGATATCATTAACTATTAAATTCTTATGAGCTTAGAGATTTAACTTTTGCACAAATTTGGATGGCGCAAATATGGTTAAAAATAGAAAGAAATTTTAAAATTTAAAAAAATAAACAATATCCCATCTCTGAAAACATCATAGGATAGAGGAATGCCTCCTCTATCACATACTCTTTAAAATCGCGGCGAGTGTCAAAATCCAAGATCTCAGACTTTGCCCACTGTACAGGCTTGGCCAGTCTATTTACAGACAACAGATTAGTAAAGTTGGTTTTTGTTACAATTGCCCTTAGACCTCCTAATTTACCGAACATTAAGTAGAGGAGAATTTCAATGAATCATTTTCATCCATTACTGGAGTCTCGGATCAGTGAGATAGCGGATCACTCGGTTCCTTAGTATTCAGATTGCGTAAAATATATATAATATAATATATATATATATATATACATATATACCTCAATACAACATACCTTAATGCATTTATTACAAGAGTTTTTTGTAATTACTATTATATTATATTTGAGAAAATATAAAAAAAGTAAGACCACTCACCGAATTTCCATTTGTTTTGGTCCAAGGCCATCCTTAATAATGCATTAAAGATGGCCGTGTTTTGGTCAAAGGATTACCAAACAAAAATTTCAAAAAATATTATTTTTGTGTTAAATGTTGTGCGCTTTTGATTTAATTTTTCGAAACTTAATAGTTTAAAATACATTGCTGAAGAAATGATGAATGGTCTATGTTGTGAGCTATAACTGCATCGTTTTAGTAAACTTAATTGGTTATTTTTTTGTAGAGTTTTCTCATTTCATTAGGGTAACTACAAATTGAATCAACTTTAGAATTCTGAAATTGAGATTTTTAGATAATCTGTTAATGGAATTGGTAATTCGAAACGTAAAATGAAACATTATATTAGCTAAACAATTTCCGAAGTTTCTCATGTTCCAAAAACTAAATTCAATTGAGAACATTTGTGAATGATAATTTTATAAATTTTGTTAGATTTTGAGGTTATCTTTTGTTTAATTCAGTCTGAACAAATAATATTTTAGATAATTAAAATTTTCATGATACTTCTGATTTTGCTTGCCTTGCCCATTATCATTATTGAATTTTATAATGCTTAACTGATATTCTTAGGTATGTTACATATTGATTTTTAACAAACATACATGTAGTAAACATTTCATTTAGTAACTAATAGCTAATGCATCAGTTATGCAAGCTCAAAAAGAATAAACACTAGGTAATCATGTAACAAATGCCTCATGGAAATTGCTGCTCGACATCAAATGATTTCCATCCAATAGAGAAATATGAAATCACATTAGTCTGGAATAAACTGACTCGGCTAATGCACCCCAGGAATCTTCCAGTCAACTGGATTGTATTGTCTCTAATGCATTAGGGAACTAATAATAACAACCAAATTAAGATGTAACAAAAATTTTATAGTTATTTTGAAAGCCTTTTTAATATGTATATTAGGGTAGATTGAAAAATTTTTGTTTTGATTTTTGAAAAAAAGGGTCCTAAAAAGCTGCCACTAGTGTTAAGAGCACCATTTTTTTAATGTTTTCTGTAGTTGCAATTTTAACTGGGCTATTATTATTTGCAAAGAAACAAAATTGCAAGATTCTCCAAACAACTTCCAATTTTATAATTATAGTCTTATACTGTACACCATTTTTAGCACTTCAAAAAACTAAGAAAATCCATATAAACTTTTCCAGTTTTTCCATATTTCCCTTGCCAAGATAAACGTTTTATTTTCCCAGAATTAGAATTGCATTAGATTTAAGCAGTTTAATGAAAACAGTGACATTTGAATAGAAAATTTAAAGGCTAATTTTGACAGGGGGAATACTGATAACCTAGGAAAGTAGGCTTTCTTAGTTTAAAATGGTGTACAGCATGAGTCCATACCTATAAAGTTTGAGGATATTTGGAAGGTTTTGCCATTTCCCCCCTTCAATTATAAATAGGGATAGCAAGTACAGTTAATATGAAAACTAAATCAAAAACATGAAAAGTACGGCTTTAAAAAATGTGGTAGCTTATTAGACTCCCTCTTTTTTCAAAACAAAGATAAAATTGTACTCCAACCCAATTTATATGCCAGTATAAAATTACGCTTCATAAGGTAGTGGGTCATCGATCGAAAAAATTGAAAATCAGAAAGAGCAAGGTCTAAAGAATAATGAGGATGCTCCATTAGTTCTATATACTCCATTTCATTGATTTGTTATATATATATATATATATATATATATATATATATATATATATATATATATATATATATATATTATATGTAACATTGATAATTGGGTTTTTGTTTTCTCGTCGAACATCTGTTGAGGTGTTGACATTGGAGATGTGGATCTACTTCTTCACATTGGGGTGTTGCCATTATTAGGGGGGAGGGGGCAGTATTAGGTCTGCAGTAATTGTGGCCCGCGCTGCTGTAGTTGATTTTCGTTAGGTCACAGTAGTCCGTTAATGGATGCTATGATGTCCTTTTAAATTAGTTCAATCTGTGTTGTGTTCTTTTTTTCTGTTCTATGAATCTGTGTTTAAGATGTTTCATGGAAACCGTTTGCATGTCGAGTGTTGGACTTGCGGGTGGAGGAGACATTGCAGAAGGCATGTTTTGAGTACAGTTAATTTTTTGTGTAACTCTAGGATGATTTCTTTTAAATCAGCCTTTTTAGGGTGTTTAGGAAAGTGGAGTTGTATTCGATTGCCGTTTGTCTATTAAACATTGAAGGAGAGGATTTGGCATTACTAATGTCATAGAAAAAATAGCGTCTCAATCCGTTGAGCAATAGGTTTAACCAATGAAAATGTTTCATTTTGTTTGAATACCTTAACCGTTCTACGTCGTTTGGGGTGTTTCTGTCAACCCACACTCCTTAATTACGTTGCTGAAAAACGGGAAATTCCGGTAAACCAACAAAAACTTATGACTTTTTATATCAACCTAAATTCGTAATAATGCTAAATAGCAGCAATGTTTAGCAGCTTTATTTACAATATTAACAGCATTTCTATGATTATCGCCATATGAGGTAACTTTATAACCCCAGGTTATTTGATCTAACAAATATTAAGAATACTGTATATGTCAAATCATTTTATATCATACATTTCATACATGCAAATGACTTTTTAAATCTCTAATGTTGCTTGTAAATAGTTAAGGAAGTTGTTGATGAAGCTCTTTCAATCATGATGCAAGTAATGAAGATATTTTGATGATGGAGGAAATTTTGAACTCTAATATTGAGCATGAAATATGATCAATTTTTAACTTGTCATCCGCACCCCAAACCAATTAAAATAGGATTACTAGTATAATACGCGCAAAAATGTTTTAGCATAAAAAAATCAATGAAAATACGACAAAATCAATAAAAAAATACAAGTATAATTAGAATCTATTAGTCTTTAAGAAATTAAAAGATGGAAGGGTTTGACTTAAATTGTTACTTAATTCTGTTAGTGTTCTTCCTCCTTAACAATTATGAATGACCTGTGACCCGATTTGTCTAAGAGTGCCGAGTAACCCCACCCGTTGAATTTTTGACTTGACTGTCGGACGAGTTGACCAGTAACCACCCAGAATGACATACAGAAATATTAATTGCAGTATTAGGTCAAATCCGGAACATCTTGGCAATGCTGGACGACAATTATCTCGACGGTCTAACTCAAATATCAGCATGCACGCTTGTTTAAAAGGAGGGATAATGAAAAGTATTGGATTTTATGATGTATAATCTGGTTTTGCACTTAACCAATTACCATAAATGTGAGAAGTTATACGGATTGGTGCATAAAATGCAGAAATTACTATTTCCCAATACAGTCACATTGAAACAAGCTTGCTTATATCTAAATCAAGTTTATAACATTGCTATGGATATTTGGTTTATTTCATGTCATCTTGTAAATTATTTTTTGACAAATTGTTGGCACTTTGCAAAAAAATCCACAGACTATATACAAGAGAACTTGAAAAATTCATTAGTTAGCATTATATCTCACAACATTTCACTTTGGCAATATTTGAGCAAAGGTAAGTGTTCTCTATTCTTGACATCTTTAATGTATCTCAATGAGTACAATTTACAACAAACTTCATAGAAGAAAAAAGGAAAATGAACAAACGATAAGTCTTTATTGTACTGGTCGCAATTGCCGGAGATAGACACATGAGTTTGTCTTTAACATGATAAATTTTGCTTTAAAATTGTTTACATCGCTCTTGCTATTATTTAACAAGCATTTTAAAATAAGATCATAAAAAAAGTGTATTGAATGAAAGATTAAGAAAAATCTGCACAAACAAATTAAGAAGCAGAACTATAAATTTGCTTGGCTTAATAAATGCTCGTTTTGGGCTCGTTGTGTATCCAATGCAGTGTTCAAGCTCGGCTCGGCTTGATACGTTAGAAACTCGGCTCATTGACAAGTCTGGTAGTAATAATTGTATTAATCTCTATATCAAATACATGTGTGATTATATGCGTCAATGGATTAGTGACTCTATGATATTAAAGAAGAAAAGGTCTCCACTTGAAAAAGAACGGAGACGATGCTTTTCCTCATGCAAATATTACAGAAATTATTACAAGCTTTCAAATTTTGTTGTAAACTGCCTGCTATAAATGAAAGAATTTATGTAGATTGAACACAATTCTTTAAGTTTATTTTATATTAAATAATATGGAATTTATAATTTGGGGCAGCAAAGTTACCCCAAACGAAGATGCTCATATTTTAAAAGTAACGACATAGAAGTGTTAAGGCAGAAATTTTCGAATTTTCTATTTGGTATATAACCTAGGAATAGCTTACGTTTCAGTAGATGTGTACAACCGATTTACTTTGAGTGAAATGCACCAAAAGTGAGGCATTGTACTTTCTTGCATTCCTTATGTTGAATTGAGTTACTATCTTTAGAAAAGATATATTTTTTCTTGATAAAGTGAACTGAGATAAAGTAGTGAAACTTTTCATGGTTGAAATCTTTACACCATCACTTTGGGAGCAAGAAAAATTTATCAGTTTTGATCTGTGAGATGTACCAGCATCAACTGGTACCAAAAAGTTAATAGCATTTGAACAAGTAATTAAAGAGCTCCACACGAGTGAATAATACACATAATACTGCATCAATGAGAGATTAAAATAAATAGAAACCATCATGATTTGAGCATGGGAATTAAAAGCAAATTGTTAGTGAGAGTAAATTTATGAGCAACAAAATTGCACAGCTTCTACCAAGGCCAACAAGTTGAGGCAATCAAGCTAACATAAATGCATTTCCTGATAGAGGAACCAGCTTACTCCCCAACATTGAGGTGGACCTTTTGCGGCAGTTAGTAAACTAAATCCCCCCAGTTACTTGAGAATTTAATATTCATCTCAGTGAAAAACAATAAATTTATTGATAGCGTTTCAAAGTAAAATTACAAATAACTAAACAAAATACCAGCCAAGCTGAAAAACAGAAATGCTTGCAAAAATGAAGATTCAAATTAATGAGTAACTAAGCATGACTAACTAATTACCTAAGCATTTGAATAAATGAATATCAAACAAAATTTTAGTTTTATTTCCCTGAATTTGACTGCTGATGCAGAACACCCTCACAATCTTCTGCTGATGAGTTAATGTGAAGGGTGTTGCAGTAGAAGTCTGGTATTGTCTACTAACATTTTCAAGATCTTTTTGTCTTTTCATGTTATCCATGTCATGTCTTCTTCTTGGGTTAAATGGGGGAGGTCTGATATTAATGTTGGATGTATATGTAAGCAATATATCAAGTTGTGAGTCTGAAAAGAAGAATTTGAAGGTGTTTAGCAATGATTTGTGTTGTGAGGTATCTTTATAGACAAGGTTTATATTTTCATAAATAATTTTTTCAGTAATCTTGTCATTATCATTGATTTTGCTCTCACCATGGTGATGATTATGATCTGCTTCATCAAATCGTAAAATCTATTGTCTTTTTTCCATAGGTTGGCCCACACAACATCATTTGCTCTAGTAAACAGTGTAAGTGTTTTTAATACTTTGCTTTGTATTTTTGCCTTTAGATCAGCAATCTGATCTTTTATAGGTAGACCTTTTTTGTAAATTGTTTCAGGCGGAATTTTTGTGTCGACTAAGAGGTGGTAGGTTTGTTCTTTGTCTGCTAATATTTTAGTGGCTTTTTGAATGCGTCCGTTTTTATTATTGCCCTGATTTTTTTGGTAGATTTCTTTGCAGTGTATGTTGTGTTTAGCTGGTTTCACATTTTGTCCTTTGTGCATGAGATGATAATGAGTGTGCCGATTATTGCTGGAGGGATGCAAAAGTTTTGGATGTTGCAATTGTGACCACTTGTCATGGGTGCTGTTGATCTGTGTGTATCTGAAAGAGAGAGAGTTCTGATCTATATCTGGCAACATTTGTGAGGTTGCATATTTTGATTAGTGGTTTCTTTATTTCTTGCGGGATCAGGAATCAGGTACTAGCGTATTCTATGTCAAAACAATTTGCTCACTAGGGCATATGAGCCTTTCAGTTTTTTCCTTTGTGAAACATTCTATGAAGAATCTCGTTTTGATTATTTCTATGGCTGATAGCTTTTTTTGTTCCTTTGTGGTTATCCATGTGGTTTATGGACTTGTTCTATTCTAATCAATTTCTCATTGAGGGTGGCATTTATTGCTGATGGCATACATGGTGATAGGAGTGCTGAGCTTTGTAGTAGTTCTTCTTGTTGTTGTTTTTGGTAGGAGGTTAATAATTATTCATATAGGTTGGCATTCGCCCTCTCTATTTAGGGTTTCTTCTGTGATGTCTAACTGGTTGTAAGAGAACTCTGGTTGCTTTTCTTGAAGTATTTGAATAGTTGTTGGTTCTTTTCATTTATGTTGTAGTTGTGGCAATTTTGTAGATCCTGTTGTGTGGACGCTTTCTGACTTTGAATTAGAGTGTTAGTGAGAGTGGGGAAGGTTCATTATCTAACTGCTGCAAGTGCATTTCAGATGTTGCGCCCTATATGTATTATTCATTAGTATGAGTCCATGCTTGTTTCTGTGATGCTTAGACGGTTTTGTAATATCACATGAGAGGTTCTTTCAAGTGCATTTTTCTGGTAAAAAATTTTGGAGTTGAATTTTCATATCTGTCAACGATTAGGTTTTTCAGTTTCATCAGGGAAGTGGAGATTGAGGAAGTAGCCAGTTTTTTGTTTTTCTAAAAATTGGGGAGATAGCGATTTCGAATTCTGCATTGCATATTAGCTATAACCTTTGACGCCTGGTAACTACTGCTGATGTTTTTGCGACTTCTAGTATTTGTTTTTCTTTAAATAGGTATTGGCGGAAATTTTTTTGAAAGGTACAGTAATTGTAAAAGTAATTATGTAATAATTAGTTTGCAGTGTACTAAGAGTACGAAAAAGTTTAAAAATACAGATAAACACTTATTGCATCACATGCAATACATACATATATATATATATATATATATATATATATATATACTAAATGTATAACATAATGAAAATTCAAATGTGAACTTTTTTACAAGGTTCCAGAATAAGCTGTAACTGATTGATTTTTAAGATGTGAAAAGCGGTTATAGTAGAATTCTTAGTTCTTTTATGAACTGTGCTTACAGTTGCATATTAATTGAATTCCTTTCAAAGCACACATTCTATTAGAGTATAATGTCTTGATTTCAGAGTTGGAATTGAGAACTTTGGCACGAATTTGTGCAGATGCTCGATAAGGGAATTTGATCTTAATTAATATTTGAAGTGCATGAGAAAAAGGAAAATTAACTTGGAGAGCTAAACTTTGCCAATGACAAAAACATTCACTTTAAGTTTAATAAGCTGACTGGTGCAAAATTTCTAAAGCATTAATTTTGTCTGCTACAAGTAAACATCGATTCTCAGAAGTTTCTCTCACTTTCCGCTGATGTAAATCAATATAATTGGGCAGATAATTTTGTAATTGAATATGTAAAGACTGATGATCCTCCAAGTAGCAAGTAGGGGATAACATAAATTGGTGTTTTAGTTGTATTAATATGTGCATTAATAAATTGGCTGTCGAATCAACTTGTCAAAAGATATACATGTATATGAATAATAGGGCATTTCAAAAAATTAGTTCAATTACTATAAGAACTCCATTTAGTATATTTTTATGCAGTATGCATCATTTAGGCCAAATTTTAAAAAATAACAAGAAAATATGCCTTTAATTACATGTAGCTACAAATGCTATAAATCATGTCCTGGCATATCTATTTTCTTCAAAAAACATTGAAAATCTTTCAAAATTTGAAATAGATGATCCATTCCTCAACCATATGGTAACAGAAACAGGTAATATGTTGAGTGTATTGAAGACAAATGTCTACCATGCTTTCATACCACAAAATCCTGATGACTTGTAGAACAAAATCGTTCAAATATATATATATATATATATATATATATATATATATCAATGAATTTCAACGCGTTGTGAATCTGCAATTTAGGAAAATGGTGGTGTATCTGAAAATATTTTGTGGCGTTAGCAATTCCTTTTATTGTATATTCAATAATGTTTAACTTCACTGCAGAAAAGCTTTCACCACGTTGTTATTCTTAAAAAAAATGAAGTGGGTTATGATTCACCTGTATATGGATGCTTTTAGTGCAAGGCTATATAGTATAAATTTAGAAAAAATTAAGAATTAGGCAAATACATTATTTGAATACTATTAATAGTGCAACATTATATTTCTTAAATGTCAAATATGACAACCTTCATTAAATTGTATTAAAATTTAGAAAATCATTATTTCAACTAGAGAATATAAGTGCCACTAAAATACTAAGGTAAAGCACAGTTTCAAAATTCATATTATAGCGGTTTTTCAAGTGGTTAGAAATGATGCCATCACTGAATTAATTCTGAAAAATATTTAACATATCATCAATATTAAATATTTCAAAAGTTAAATTTTCAAACATAATAATTCTAAATTTCTTCAATATTTAAGTTACATGCATTATAAATTCATTTGCGTTATTTCTAATACCTTCACATATGAATGACACTCTCGTTTTCAAGATTTTGAATGTTTATATAATTATCTTTGTTTTTTCAATTTATTGCAGTAACCATTGCAAAATTTACAATAAATTATAAATGTCATTATCTAGCTTTTATATATAGCTTTATGTATATATATATATATATATATATATATATATATAGTAGCAATCAAAAGTTATTGTTCACCGTAATTAACACAATTATCGAGGCTTTTTCACCCTTTGCGAATACCACAATAAAGTTACATTTTAAATCCACGTGGCAGGGGGTAATTTATCTACGTATAGCGTATAATATTTTAATGATTTGGAAGAACACGATTAATTAGCATGCGTGAAAATTCATTTAACACGTTGCAGCCGCGCTCAAAAGTTTTCGGATACTAAGTTGGCCCTGGATCTTAATTAAGCGCTAACTTTTGAAGAATCAGGTTGCTGATAGCTTTACTTTGCATTTAATATCATTGAAGCACGCCATTTAAAAACTACTCAGTTCTTACATCATACCTAGAGTTGCTGATTGTCTACATGAATGAATTATTCAGTTACGAAAAAAAACTCGATTCGATCGATTTTGCACAGCTATTATTGAAGAAAAGCACAGTTCATTCAATTATTCAAAAATACGAAAAAATTGGTTTGATTGTTAATCGTCCTGAAAGTGGAAGACCCATAAAGTCTTCGCATAGATCGAGGTCCTTGCTGTTCTTAATTCAAAAAAGCCCGAAAGCTACTGCTGTCGAACTGCACAAGGCAGTATTTCCAGGTAACACCATCTCTGTTCAAACAACAAGACGAATTTTGGTAAATTACGGTCTTAAATCTTATGTTGCGTGACGAAAGCCCGCGTTACGATAGAAACATTTAAAGGACCGACTATCATTTGCCAGAGGGCATCAACACTGGACTGTTGAAGAGTAGAGTCGAATGATTTTCGCAGACGAATCATCGTTTCAGCTGCGGCCTAGATTGCGTGAACGTTGCCGTCGTTTCAAGATTCAGGCATTACATGCTCGATTTGTCACAAACACAGTGAAACACGGTAGCAAAATGGTGATGGCTTGGGCTTCTTATAAGTTTGACGGTACAAGATCACTGGCTTGAATTGATGGAATCATGGACTCTGCCAAATATGTTACCACATTGAAAGATTTTTTGTCCCAATGGCGCATATTGATGACTGCCTAATTCAGGACAACGCCCCGTGCCATAAATCGCGAACTACAACGCAATTTTGTTATCGCTTTGAGCAGACACGTGGGATTATGACTAGTGAATGGCCGGACCAAAGTCCTGACCTTTATTTAGTAGAAGGCCTTTGGCAAATTATAAAGACTAAATTGGCAAAGTTTGTTTCACAATATTTCTACTGAAGATATTCCAAAACGATTTGAAACTATGCTTCGCAGAATGAGGGTGGTAATTGTGGCTGCGGGTGGACACACAAAATATTGATTATATTTTTTTGCATTGTTATTGTTTTATCTAGGTTTGTTTAACACTTATAGTCTTGTAAAAGATGAGTTTTTGCGTTTGTTTCTGCGTTTCAAGAGATTTAGATTGGGCTTAACATTGTGTCCGAAGACTTTTGATCGTCCTTTACATAGTTACTTTGCAGAAATTCGTTTATATTTTTTGTTAATGGGCAATCATTTCAGCAAAAATACTCGTATTCCAGGCAAAGTCATTATTTTAACGAAAAAATAGGAATAAGGCTTGCTATTAGTTTAAATAATAATACGGTACACAAATTTATAGTTTTCAGCGGGTTTTCCGAAAACATTTGATCGCTACTGTATATATATATATATATATATATATATATATATATTATATATATATATTCACACTCTCACATACATACATATACAGTGCTGGAAATATATATTCGACCACCTTGCTATTTTGAATAAATAATAAATATTCATTGTATAGAGTGTGTCTAAGATTATAACTAAGTGTTACTTTGATTGAGAAAGGAGAATCTGTATATCTCATACCATAAAATATGTAGAATAACAATTGGCTATTAATTTTTAATCAAAATTAGAAAACTTGTGTTGGAAAAATGTATTCGGCCACCTGAAAAAATTTTAACAAATGAGCAAATCCGAAAAAAAGTAAATTCAAAATAAGACATAAATTAATAATTGATGCAATATAAGCAGTTAGCAACAAAATTCTCTTTTCTAAATTTTTTTTAGGGTTTTTTTGGAACGAATAACAGCTTCAAGGCGATCAAAAATTGAAGAAAAAAGTTTTTCAAAAAAGTGTTGCGAATTTTTAAAATTTTTTTTAGTGCGCTCGTCTTCAGTGTGAAGAGTGCGCTGTCCAATTCCATATTTGCTCTTGCAAACATTAATCTTGACATTTGGCGTAAACGGACACAACCTAATTATTCTAAGAGCCTTCGGAGATTCCTTTTATAAAATTGTAAATGAACCAATCCCAATTCAAGTTCAATGTGTTTCTTGCTATTGTTGATAATACAGTTTGAGACAACAGAGGCTATTGACTGTATTTATGGATTCCTGTACTGTGCCAAATGCTTGTTTGACATGTTTACATGATGCATAGATAGGATTACCATCTTTTCCATGAAATGCGCTTAAGTCTATAACGAAAGTCAATTTTGAAATTGATTGAAACAATGGAGCTCTAATGAGTCCTAATTTGATTAGCCATTTAGAATTGGAGTATTTACTTACAGATTTTGTCACTGCCCTTAACATATTCTGTACAGTTTTTCTGTAACAAGCTCAGAAGTGATAAATTAGGCATTTCCAAGTGAATCAATTGCTCAACAATGCCTAGAAAATGATTACAAACATTAAAAGAGACGTCATTTGAATTTGATAATCAAAGAAAGCAGTCTTTTAGCACACTATAATTGTAAAACAGAAAAAGTTTGCAATTTTTAGTTTGATCCTTGTATTTCTTTATTGTCCATCACTTAATTGCAATTTGCTATTTTTGCAATCCTCAGTACGATGTTGATGAAGGCAAGCTTATCTTTTATCTGAAAAGTCCCGAGCCCTTACCTTAGCTGGCTCAGCCCACTCGCCGAAAATTCTCAATGGCTTTACAAATAATTCAAAAAAAGGTTTGATGAGTACCTTCCATAAATGGATTTACTACTATTCTGAAATCATTTCTGAGACTGCACCAATTCTATTATCCTTATGGTTTCAAATGATAGTGACGCCTCGATACTGAAAAATCCTCAAAGCATGGGTGAGTCTGTACAGTTATGTGAATGCTCAGCAGACTTTTCTCCATAATAGATGTGTGCAACATCCTAAAAAAGTTTGAAAAAATTGGAAAAAATGGTTGACATAAGAAAAGGTCTGTGAAAGCAAACACTTAAAAACAAGCCAACTGAAGATTAAGTCTGATTGTGTCAATTGAATAGATTATCAGTTATCATTCAAAAAATGCCTAGAAATAAAGGAGTTCCTTTTGTCCATTTTTACTTCTATTCTTTTTTAAGCCTTAGAAAATTAATGTTATTCGGGTCTCCATTCTTTTGCATAAAGCTACACACTGTATTTTGTAAATGCATGCTTTGCAAAAGAAATAGGGAACAATAGTTCAATGAGAGTTCAACTTAGGATGAGAACTAATTATCTAAAAATTTCCATTTATTATAAAATTAGGTGAAAAATTACTTATATTTTTAGAAAACATGTCACCGTAGAAATTGACAGTGAATTGAATTTGTGACTAACTCACTTTCAGAAAAAAATATGGAAAAATGTTCTCGATTTAAGTAATGAACAAATACTTGATAAATTATGAATATATTTTTTGTAGGTTAAAAATATATACATGTGGAATGTAATTCTTATTAACAGCAAACTTTAATAAGGTTTTGAATTGTGATCCAAAACAGTAAAATTGCTAATAAGTTTTAAAAAAATAAAGCTGCAATCAATTATATTAAATTATCAAGAAACCTTTGGGAATATTTTTACCATAGGCAACAGTTTGGGAAATATGTAGTTATAAGTTTACATAAAAACCTTAATTTCATATAATTTTTTTAAATAGCTTCCAACAAGGGCAGGCCTTAAAAGTTAAAAGTACATATAATATAATATATTAGAAATATAAGCTATTTTTTCAGAATTTACAGCTTTGTGTATAATTACAACGAAGAAAACAACATTAATGTAAAAAACATTTGTCCGAACTATCTTAAAAGTCTGGGAGTGTCAGTCCAATTTCCAATGTCATAGATCATTGACATATGATAATAAGTCACGTGAAATACAGCAAATCTATAAAAAATATTTTACATAGATCATACAAATATGGCTTAAAAATATATTCCATATAAAATTCGTTAATATTGAGTACTCCCCTCATGTCAAAAAACAGTTTCTTTCTTTTCAGTATAAGACAGAATAATTTTAAAAATAACATGCCGATAATGTCAAGGAATGGATGTGAATAGAATTTATTCGCAATACTGTACATTTTCTTGCTGACTCACCATATTTTCTTATCAAAATTACAAGCTTTTCAATATTGTTTAGTTATTTAAATTTCATTTTATTTGTATATGAAACTATGTTGCAATTTGTGATTATATTTTGTAAAATTATTGCGAAGAAAATACTAAAGGGAGTATTGACATGCGGGGAGGCCCCTTGTTTAACGAATATTAGGTTCAGTTCTACAGTTTAGCTGCATCTGCGAGTAAAGAAAATTCATAGCTTTTAAATCAGCATAGCTAAGATCTTGAAAATCATCTTTTAACAGTTTAATGGGTCGGTACCTTCCTAAATATCAGATGTATGTGTAAATTTATCATGATTTAGATATTCAACTCTTGCATGTTTATTGTCAGAAAAAGTTCCTCGTTATTTATTTGCAGTGCATTCGCAAAAATTGGTAAACATTATTGGTATGCAATTTGAATCAAACATAAACTTTGAAATGCAGTTCTTACATGATGAGATAAATCATTTATCTACATTTATCTAATAAAGGTGAAGCACGTGCTGCATCAGTCCCATAGAAGTGAAAGCAACTTAAATTTTAAAGATTTCCCAAATTCTTTCAGATTCCATGCTAGTGCCTGAAAGCATATCTTATGTGAGGTCAAAATATCAATAAAATTAGGCTGCCTCTTTAATGTATATATTTGCAGCATTTTCATTCTAATTTAACAAAATTTTGTAGAACATTTCGCTTTCGATATTTTCCAAAATGATTTTTTCAGTTTTCTCTCAAATATTCAAATTCAAAGTGGCAGTTGAAGCGAAAAATCACTCTTGGGTGTTGAAAAAAGTGGATTAATTTTAAAAAAGTAATCTAATTGAAGTTTACTTTCAACAATTAAACTGGAATTTCGAAAAACTTACAAGAACCTGAAAGCTTACTTTGGTTTCACTTCCAAATAATAATTTTGATTCTTCATAAATTTGATGTTAAAAACTGTAAAACTTTACAAGAGGATAGTCATAAATAGAGCGAACTTCAATACGGTCAAAATTAAATCAAAATCTTCGTGTTTTCGAAGTAGGAAATATTTGTCCTTAGAAATTATACATAATTTGAAGGTTTTTATTTCAATGCAATGCACTTGTTGTTGATTTGTATTCTCGGCTCTACCTTATGGAAAAAGTAGAATCCAGAAAATATTATATCATACAAGCATACGATGACATCCAGAATTTTGATTTTAAGGAAGACAATTTTGCGAGCGAGACATGTTGGATATCATAAACTTCATAAAAGAAGGCATTTGTCATGCAATTTTTGCTAAGTGTAATCATGCACGGCCACAGCATTGTGCTATATACGTAAAAATCGGTTCGCCCTGGTCTTAACTCTCTCATTTTAGAAATTTATGTCAAACAGCCACAATGTAATCAATAGAAATTTCTAGCCGCCAAAAAGAGTTACATTTACAAAAAATTTTCTCCAAGCCTATTTGCAAATTTGAAAATCTTGGAAAATCTGTAGGTCTATTGGAGAACATGCTTTAATGCAATGTTGAAAATTTCTATAAAAGCGTAACGCTGTTTTTGAAAAGATTAACAAGATTTCTTAGAAAATTTCGAAATTTTGATAACGACTTAAATTATCTCCTTACCTAATGTTCATGTGTTTATAAGGTTTTGAGCAAAAAACAATTGTCCTAACGCACGCTTTGTTGGGACAAAGCGGCTCACAGACTTAGAGGAAAATGGTGCCTTTAGATTGAGCATGACTTTAATAGTTTTGTACTATAAGCGTTTAAAATTTTGTTATAGGTTCATGAAAATTTTTCAAAAATCTCTGGGCTGCTTAGGGTTAACGATGGACTTGCATAAAAAATGTTTGTAAAATAAGTTTTGAATTATGTTACCTATTTTATTTGGCTATCTACTACATTGCATACATATCAGAAAACGGAAATTAAAATAATGCTTGCTAAATCTATGTATCAGTTTGTAATCCATAGGTTCCGAACTACTACTAATGGGCTCTAGCCAGTTGTCCTGTAATCAACTCCCTTCTGTCAGTATCTGGCCAGCTGCAGAATCTGTATTACAGTTGGCCTGTAATTGTTTTTGTATTACTACACTTCTTCATCCACTTACACCTTCCCCTGGAACTCTGTCTGTCAAATTGCCCTGTAATCAGCTGTGTGGACTTCTGCAAGGAAAGTTGGTTTGATGTACACTAGTTGTCTGGATGCCCTGTAGTCAGCTGTGCAAACTAGCAGTAGGAGAGGCTTGGTTGTATTTTGTCCTCTTGCCCTGTAATCAGCATTGAGAACTAGGACGCATTCTCTCTTTTCTCTGCTCACTGGTGTTCTTCTGGCTCCTTATGGTCCTGTAGTTGACCTCTGGTTTGAGCTGTTTGTCTTACTCCTCTCTTTGGATTCATTGAGTTTTGTTTAGATTCATTTATTCTTCTTGATATCCTTGTTGATTGGCTTCTAATCATCTTGTTCTATATTCCTCAATTCCATTAATAAATTTAAATCCCATATTTCACTGTCATATCTATTTTTTAGCTGCCCATTGAGTCATATTCTTGGTTGGAGTTCTTTACTTCCTATGTCACAATGAGATTCATTATCAAATTCATCTTCCACTAAACTGTCTAAATAGTTCATTTGATATGCTGTATCTTTAGACATTTGTATTAATTTAAACTCAGTGTTTTAATTTAGTTTAATGCATTTTATATCACTTATTGCCCTCTTTAAATTTTGAAAATGTAATACTTTATCATTGTTTAAACCATACTCATTATTTTGTAACACTTTTTTAATTACATATAGTTTTTACCGTTTGTATTTTTAATAAGTGTGAATGCATACACTTTATCACCTACTTTGTGTGCATGTCTGTAAAATTTTTTATTATAGTTTCTTTGTTGTCTCATTGCCTACCATTTTATATTGTTACACATTATCTTGTGAATACCAATTATTTGGTTTTAAATTGATTTACAAAGTCATTGTCCACCTTTTCTGTGTAGTTGAAGTGTTGCATCAGTAGTGGTGTTGCAGCCTCCCTTCTGTACATGGCTTTAAACAGTGTCACCCCTGTAGTTGAGTACACCAATATATTGTAGAAATATGCCACCATGTCTATTGCTTCTCTCCATCTACTTCCGCCTATTCTTGTGGTGGCTACCTTTATTAGTTTTATCAGTATTTGGTTTATTCATTCTAATGCTCCATTGGCTTGTGGGTGATATGCTGTAGTTCTTTCACTTCCTAAATCTAGTATTTTTGTTAATTCTTGGAACAGTGTGCTTTCAAATTGTGGTCCTTTATCTGTTATTATCATTTCCATTGGTCTGAACTTTAGGATCCACTAATTTATTATTATTTTTGCTGTTTGTTCTACTATGTTATTTACCATTAGTACCATTCTGGTATATTTGGTAAAATTGTCCACCATCACCATCAGGTATTGGTAGCCTTCTTTGTGTCTTGATAGCATTTCAATGTCTATGTGCACAATTTGGTTTGATTTAATTGAAATTATGTTTTTTAAAGGTGTTCTTTGTGTAGGAAAATGCTGTTTATTGTTCAATAAGCACATTGTACATTTATTTATTATGTCTTCTGTTACTTTTCTTGCTGCTATAGTAATGAATTTCAAATTAAATGTCATCTCTGTTTAAATTATGCCAGTGTGAATACTTTCATGTACTTTTCTTATCATCTTTATTAAAATTCTGGTATTGATATTCTGTGTTCTTTTGCTTCTACATATAAGAATCCATTTTTGTTTATTTTCTATTTGTAATGATTATATTAACTATTTGTCATCTTTGATATTATTTTCCTTCAGTCTTGCACTTTTTCTCTGATTTTGTTCAATGCCATATCTTCTTTCTACTTCTGTACTACTTCACCTTCTGTTATTTCTTCTTTTAATGTTATCAGCTGGGGTGGGATCGATTAAACTGCTGGACCACAAATCGTACATTCAAACTGCATGTCCAATCCGATTTCAGCTTGTTGACAATTAGAGATGACTTGAAATGCATGGCTGAGCGGCAAGAGGTGACAGGAAACTACTTGTTGCTATAGGAAATCAACACAGTGGCTGAAAAAGCCACGTGCAAAGCATGTAAGCTTCAGAATATCAGTGCAGTTTACAAGTACAATGTTTGAACTGTTGGTTTCATGACACTAAGCAACCATTATAAGAAAAAGCACGCGGATATATGGGATGCCTTTTGCCAAAAATGGTGGGCAACCAGCGGCCTAATTCAGAAATATTTTCTACCACAAGCTAATTCCACTCTAAAACTTCCGAAAAACTGAAAGATTGCAATATCCGTTTGCTGTGTGGCCCATCTGCTTACTACTAGTTTCTTCAAAGATGCGTACAATGCTTGGGCTTACTGCATACAGCTCTGCAGAAAGTCGCTGAAGAAGGAAATTTCTGACTTGTACTTCGCAAACAGAGAGAAGATACTGAGTTATCTTGAGAAAAGCGTTGTGGTGCTGGTATTTGATGGATGGACAAATGCTGCAACCAGTCAGAAACATAATTCCTATGTTCTCTTTAATTTCACCAAATCACATAATCCCATTTTCTGGTCTAGTTATGTTACCAATTGTAGTGACACGCTTTTGATCACCAATCAAATCTGGTATATTGTTAAGGATCTAAAGCAATACAAATGCTGTGTTGTTTGTTTAATTGCTGACAATGCCAGAAACTGTCAGTCAGCAATATCCACACTTGAATTGAAGATGATGGAGTTGTTGGCATCCAGTGTGCTGCGCATATCATGAACTTAATGCTGCGGAAGAGTTGGAGAACTAAATCATTTCATCTCAAAAAGAAAAATTCCACGTTACTGTGACACTTGGTGGAATAGCAGAGTTCAATGAATGAAAGACCTGCATGAGGTGCTGTCGTCATAAGAGCACACAGAAGATTGCCATACGTTGGAGCATGCGATTCGGCTGACTGATCCTGTGCTGCAAATCCTGAATTATGCTCAATCCGACAAATCCAACTGGGAAACACTTCTGCAGAAGGTGACAGGTCAAGCAGAGAGTCTTCAGCAGCAGTGATTCAACAACCTGGCTCAAATCATGCGGAAGTATATGACATGGTTGCAGAACCCAATGTATATTTTGTTCAACATTTTGAAAGGCAACATTGATTGCAGTGAGTCTCAGATTAAAAAGGCCTTTGCCTGGGTGCGCAAATTAGCAGCAAAATTGGCGACGACTTTGAAAAGTTGTACCTTACCTACATAATGGAGGAAGCAGATCATGACGTCACAGTTGCGCTCCAGACTTTTAAGCGCCATTATTTGGAAAAAAATCCCAACAAGTGAAGCCGCGGTTGAGAGAGTTCTTAGCCATCACAAAATGGTACACAGCAAAATTCGCAGCAGCATGTCTGACGAGATAGTGGAAAAGATGTTGTTCATTCAATATAACATTGGATATCTGTACCCCAGTCTTCCATTTCTGAATGCCGCCAATGGTAACCAACAGGATGACAGCATTTTGCCATTGTTTGACAAAGAGGACGTTTGACTTTGTATGTTCAATAAAATGTCCAGTTTTGGTTAAACTTATTTAAATTTAAGTTTGTCTTTATCTTGTCAAAGAATTATTTCAGAACGCAATCAGCCTACAAACCACACCTGAGAGACAGCAAACCACATTTTAGTGATAAACCGTGTGGTTCCCGGCCCAGGTTATCAGCATTATTGCCTTTTTGTCCACATTTATATTGGGCACCTCTAATAATTGTTGTATAGTAAAAATTGGAATTCCTATTTATCCCTATCTTTCTTTTCTATGTTTCTTTGGTGTTCTGGTAGTTTTGTCTAAAGTCTGCATTGCTATGTAAAATTACCTTTTCTGTGCTCTAATGTGAATAAGAATTAGTTTAAATATTCAATCCATCTGGATACTATAGATTATTTGTCTCCCAAGTAATTTTTTTAGATGTGCTAGTCTGCTGTTGTCCATTTGAATTATGATTTTTTTTCCTATCAGTAAGTGTTGAAACTTCTTGATACTTTCAATGAGTACTAGCATTTCCACGTTTGTTGATCTGTAATTCTCTTCACTTGGTTATAGCTCCCAGTTGAAAAATTTTACTGGTTCTTCCTTTCCATCTTTTTCTTGTCCCACTATTGCTCCTAAGGCCACCTTGCTGGTGTCACAATCAGTATAAACTTTTTTAAATATTTTGTGTAATCAGGTGTGCTTAACAATTGTAATTTTGGTAATTCTTCCTTAATGTTATCTAATTCTTCCTGTTCTCCAATGTCCATATGAATGGTACTGATTTCTTCATTAGTTTTATAATTTTTGCTGTTTTTCCTGTGATGTTGGGATTGAAGGTTCCATAGTAGTAGAAAATTATAAATTTCCTCTTTTTCCATGCTTTCAAATTTTTCAGTAATTTCTTTTGTTTCATTTTTTAGAGTCATTCCACTTTTGTGGCTTTTTTTCAAGATTTCAAATGTTTCACTAGAGCTTGATTCTGGTGAAATTTGAATTATTTGAAGTTTAACATCTGTAGTGGGGGTGTGACTTTCTATTGGATTGACTATTGGTTGAGGCTTGGGTTTTTGTGTTTTTTTTGCACTGGCTTTTCTGCTTATGCTATTTGTCATTCTTATTTTTGCTGTAGCAGCCTTTCTCAATGCGAGATTTTCTTTGGTTTAAGCATTCAGATTTTTGAAATTTTTTTTTCCAGTTTTCAATTCCGTTCTTGTTTCTATTTGCTTTTAAATCTCCTTTATGGCACCTTAACTTAATCTAATATCTAATTTGATGCTTCATCATCCTTATTGAATTTGAATCTGTGTAGATGTATTACCACTGTTGGACGTTCCTTGATGTTATTAGGATTCTTGCCTCACAGGTGCCATGTAGAATCATCCTCCTGGCCAATTTTAGCCCTAATGAATCTATTAATTTGTTAATTAGCATTACCAACTGAAAGAGATCTATCTTCTTGATTGCTTTGTTATAATGAAATATCCAAATAACTTTAGAATTAGTAATAACCATCACTGTTCAGGTGACGACCACTGCAAAGCAAGTCTTTGGGCATCAGCCCAATGCCAATCCTTTCGCCAAAATTTCATTCATTACACTACTTCCAATTCTGATCCGCTGATGACTCAGCTCAACAAGAGGGATTTATTATGAGTGTTCTAATTAATGTGGTGCTAAATATTTATGTCACAACTCGACAAATCTCTAACTTTTGTAAAACATACAGTATATTGGTTATAATGCAATCACACAATTAATAAAGGAATTGACATTGACACTAGCTGCTGATTGCAAATAAAAGACCATCAATGTCAACCAATCAAATATTCACAAGTAACTATCTAGTAAAGCAGCTTACTAACTTACATTTAATAATTCAAATTAATATAATACGGTCTCTTGTCAATCAATTATAGTCATTAATTTGAATCCAAAATATTAATGTTAATCCTACCGTGGCTTCTCAGCCTTTACCAAATTTGTTACTACATGTATCTTGAGTTGCAATCAATAGCAAGCTAATCGCGATAGTGGAAAAACCTTACACTTATGCATAACCTAAATCCTAAATGCATTTTTCGGTCCGGGAATTAAACCTAAATAGTCGTTCGCACCATGGTTTTCTGACCGCTAATTTGCACGAAATTCTTAGCTTGGCATTCTATTTAATAAAGCAAACTGTGATAAAATAAGATATAATTCATCAACCAATTTCTTTTCTTTGTAACTATTTATACTTGATATTTTACAAACATGTTTAATCATAAAACAAGTACCTGTTGCGTTTTAATCTTTCTTAAGCCCTCTAGATCTTCTGTATNTTTCTTGTCCCACTATTGCTCCTAAGGCCACCTTGCTGGTGTCACAATCAGTATAAACTTTTTTAAATATTTTGTGTAATCAGGTGTGCTTAACAATTGTAATTTTGGTAATTCTTCCTTAATGTTATCTAATTCTTCCTGTTCTCCAATGTCCATATGAATGGTACTGATTTCTTCATTAGTTTTATAATTTTTGCTGTTTTTCCTGTGATGTTGGGATTGAAGGTTCCATAGTAGTAGAAAATTATAAATTTCCTCTTTTTCCATGCTTTCAAATTTTTCAGTAATTTCTTTTGTTTCATTTTTTAGAGTCATTCCACTTTTGTGGCTTTTTTTCAAGATTTCAAATGTTTCACTAGAGCTTGATTCTGGTGAAATTTGAATTATTTGAAGTTTAACATCTGTAGTGGGGGTGTGACTTTCTATTGGATTGACTATTGGTTGAGGCTTGGGTTTTTGTGTTTTTTTTGCACTGGCTTTTCTGCTTATGCTATTTGTCATTCTTATTTTTGCTGTAGCAGCCTTTCTCAATGCGAGATTTTCTTTGGTTTAAGCATTCAGATTTTTGAAATTTTTTTTTCCAGTTTTCAATTCCGTTCTTGTTTCTATTTGCTTTTAAATCTCCTTTATGGCACCTTAACTTAATCTAATATCTAATTTGATGCTTCATCATCCTTATTGAATTTGAATCTGTGTAGATGTATTACCACTGTTGGACGTTCCTTGATGTTATTAGGATTCTTGCCTCACAGGTGCCATGTAGAATCATCCTCCTGGCCAATTTTAGCCCTAATGAATCTATTAATTTGTTAATTAGCATTACCAACTGAAAGAGATCTATCTTCTTGATTGCTTTGTTATAATGAAATATCCAAATAACTTTAGAATTAGTAATAACCATCACTGTTCAGGTGACGACCACTGCAAAGCAAGTCTTTGGGCATCAGCCCAATGCCAATCCTTTCGCCAAAATTTCATTCATTACACTACTTCCAATTCTGATCCGCTGATGACTCAGCTCAACAAGAGGGATTTATTATGAGTGTTCTAATTAATGTGGTGCTAAATATTTATGTCACAACTCGACAAATCTCTAACTTTTGTAAAACATACAGTATATTGGTTATAATGCAATCACACAATTAATAAAGGAATTGACATTGACACTAGCTGCTGATTGCAAATAAAAGACCATCAATGTCAACCAATCAAATATTCACAAGTAACTATCTAGTAAAGCAGCTTACTAACTTACATTTAATAATTCAAATTAATATAATACGGTCTCTTGTCAATCAATTATAGTCATTAATTTGAATCCAAAATATTAATGTTAATCCTACCGTGGCTTCTCAGCCTTTACCAAATTTGTTACTACATGTATCTTGAGTTGCAATCAATAGCAAGCTAATCGCGATAGTGGAAAAACCTTACACTTATGCATAACCTAAATCCTAAATGCATTTTTCGGTCCGGGAATTAAACCTAAATAGTCGTTCGCACCATGGTTTTCTGACCGCTAATTTGCACGAAATTCTTAGCTTGGCATTCTATTTAATAAAGCAAACTGTGATAAAATAAGATATAATTCATCAACCAATTTCTTTTCTTTGTAACTATTTATACTTGATATTTTACAAACATGTTTAATCATAAAACAAGTACCTGTTGCGTTTTAATCTTTCTTAAGCCCTCTAGATCTTCTGTATGGTCCCTTAGCATAAACTAAAATATTAGCATATCTTTATTAATTATTTAATTTCTTTCATGATCTTTTCCTTCTTGATTTAATTAATTAATAAATTGGATTATGCTATAATATATATATATATATATATATATATATATATATGTTCATAGATAGATAGATATAAATATATATAATCCTTTTTCTAGTTTATAAATGAAGCTTTCCATTCCGTTTTAAGAACAATAATAATGAATATTAAGGATATTTATAGAGCATAATTGCAGCACTTATCCAAAAATTATTGACGGAATAATAATATTCATACGTCACTGTTAATTTCCTTGACAAATGAAGTAATTTC
>CABFPE010000196.1:686133-708884 GCA_900660155.1 Hofstenia miamia | reverse complement strand
GGGGGGGGGTTAAGAGCGGTCCTCAATGTTTAGTTAACAAATAAGAATATTAAAGCAACCTAGTAATTAAATTGTATATTTATCGTAACAATGACATAAGCATTTTATACGGCTTATTTAACCTGCTTATGTATGTAAAACTTAAATAAAGAAAGGGCATGACGTCATTTAATATACCGTTAAAATGTTATGAAAATTATTTTTATGCCATTTGTCCACCATCCCACACTAAAGTTCAAAAAAATAAATTTTGGAATACCCCTAATATATATATATATATATATACGTTATATATATATATATGTATATATATGTATATATATATATATATATGTATGATGCCTGTTTATTGGAAGCTTGATAAAAATCAGTGATAAATCCAATATTAAGATGCCATCCAAAAAAGCTTAGTTTCTTCCATTATGTATAAACATGATTGTGAAGAATTTGAATATTCTTATATCGGAGAAACTAAGCAAAATTTTATGAAAAGAATAAATGAACACGTCTCGGGGCACCTAAGATTAGAAATCAATATACATATACACCAACCAAGAACAGAAGATTTTAATATAATTACGGGAACACCTAATACCAAGCCACAACGATCAAACCGCCGAAAAATCAAAATTGTTGACTCATTCAAAAAAGCAGTAATTCTTTATTACATTTATTTTAGGGCATGCAATAAATATCTTTAAACATTAAATTTAGTTGATTGTAAATTTAAAATTCCCACAACATTTGTATCTGAAGATAATTTAATGAATTGAAACTGGCAAATTTATATATATATATATATATATATATATATATATATATTATATGTGTGTGTGTACATATGTATATTTTTTGCATTGTAGAATCAAAAAATAAAACTCATCAAATTTTTTAAAAAGCGCATAAAATTCAAGTCAAAATATATTTGAGACACCAGTAAAAAACATTTTAATTAAACAGCTTATTCTTTATTTATATATCCAAGTATATACAATTAATTAATTTTCAATTAAATTTTTTAACGTGGGAGATAATAATAAATCTAATACCAGAATTAAATATAAGTTCTCCACCATTTTGTCTCATGTCGCCGTGAGATTCCCATTTAGTTGATGTGTATCCTCTCCATAGCTGCCTCAGTACTCCCATGACTACTCCTGATTTACAATGAATATTGCCTAAATGTGAAATTGTATAACAATATTCCAATTGTATATTTTGTGTCCTATTTGTTTTTTAAATTTTAGATTGCAAAGTAATGCTTTGCAAGTAACTAGTTGCGCAAAAACAAAAATGTTTGAAAATTCAAATTTATATTTTTTTAAAAATTTATCTACAAGAGAGAAAAAACAAAATTTCAATATTGTCCCAAAAATGTCTGCAATAAAATGCTATGCTTCATTAAAAAAAGTATATACATGTATGTATCTCTAAATTTGTAGAGTTATGTAAAACAATAAAAATCGTTAGAATTCAATAAACGTACAGTCTAAGCAACACATCAATATCCTGAATAAAATCAAACTGAAGTTTCACAACAATGATTATTGATCATTAAAGTTCCGATTTGGTGATCTTTTGAAACTTCGCATACCCATTGATTACTAACTTCTATTCTTTGTGACATAGTTATGCAATTTCTCTCAACAGTTACTAATCTGCAAGGCTTTTAAGAATGTTGATTATATTTTCCAACACATCGTTCACTGGTGCTTTTTAGCCGTGCCTAAAATTTCTAAGGTGTTACTACTTCTTCATGACTTCTCTCTGTTTCACAAACACTGTTTAAATCATTCTTCAATATTTGCAGCTATGTCTCCTGCAATATATTTCTCAGATGCGTCTAATTCAAGTAATTAGGAATCTAATAATATAACATTTATACACAATAAAAATTTGAAGGAATGCAGATGAAAAGCAATTTGCTAAATTGGGAAGCAGCCTTTACCTCCGAGATTGATCAACCGAGTGTAGCCTAGCTTCTGCAAAGTTTGCTGTTCCACGTCATTTCTAGTTTAAGAAATCCATACCACTGAGCTGTTTCTGGTATGCATTATCTCATGCAATACTGCAACCTTTGCAGTCCACGATTGCTAAAACTTGTGAATAACAGTTGAACGAATTATTATGCATGAACATTGACGCAGCAGGTGTTAACTTGCTTGCATGCATATCTAAGAGAACTTGTTTGATACTAACGTTGTAGTGACATCAAATCAAATTCTATTGATTTGGAAATAGCTTCATATGGTGTTTGCCATTATTCTAAAATCGCTTGTGACATTGGCATACTTGAAGACAGAAATTGTATGAAGCCATTGATATTGCTGACTGTGAATATTAACATTAATGTGATTAGTGAATACCAATTACTATGTGTTTCGCAACTAAGAGAATAGCATATCACTTTTAAAGTAATCATATTGTTAATAAAAGTCAAAACAATTCTTTAGAGTATTGGCGAAGATATTGGATTGAATTTCTGCAATTGGATTGAGTATATATATATATATATGAAAGACATGTGTATTTATATCGAGCTTTAAGTCTAACACAAACATAGCAAACTTGCGTTTGTTTAAGAAAAGAAGTAATTACAGAGAAGGACTATGTTTACTACTATAGCTTAAAGTTTTAAGCATCTGCAGCAGAAGTCAGCAAAGCAGAATTCTTTAAATTAATATTAAAAGGAATTAAGGCAATAAAATATTGCTAGACATCCTTGGCCTTTCCCAATGCACATTTGTGTTTAATGGTTTAATCAAAAGTTTATTAATAACTATTTAATACCAGCTTGGCAATGCCTTGTGAGGTTCATGTCCATCTCTGTGTTATACTACTCAATCACTTCACGCTCTCTCAAAATTTAAACGGTCCTTGTATTATAATTCCTACTTTACAAATTTCGAAAAAATTGTTATTCTGCAAATTGAAGCCCTTTTACAAAACTTGTCATAATTGACCCAGGACAGCTGTAGCTGTTTTACAAAACTTTTCATAATTAACCTAGAACATCTGTAATAATGAATTAAAAATAATGTAATTCTCGTTGGCAATCCACTGAAGAACTAATAAAAGGATTATAGCAACAACATTCCAAAGTAAGTAGAAATTTTACCAAAATTTTGAAAAGATTTTACCTTTGCCATAGTATAAGCTTTCTACAAAATTTAGAGCTTTGTATATTTCTCTTTCAGGATCAGTATAGATTTCATGTCGGAATCCTGTGTATTTTCTAAATTCCTAAAAATTGAAAATGAAAGTTAGTGTTAAGCAAGTTATTCACCTGTATAAACTTAAACGGGCCACATCCAATCACAACAATTTTAACACCTGCTTCTTCAAGATATGAATCAGGTATCTTTGCCAAATCTAGAATATAGAATTCATGTTTATTTCTTACATACATATTCTTTGAATGTATTTATATGCAAATTTGATGAATGAATTAAAAAATATATTTTCCTTTATATAGGGCGCTTATCTCATTTCATTTACCTCCTCTTCACAGGACATTCTTGCAATGAATATTTTAGCTATGAATTCAATATTCTGTTCTAAAAATAAAAAATAAAATTATCAAAAACATCGAAAAGTTGAATTATGAGTTTCTGATTTACTAAAAATTCTTTAATATAGATTACGTATAGGTCTATTTCTTGTAATTTATTTTAGTAAATACTGCTAATCAGCAAAATATGATTTTTGAGAAAGAATGTATAACATGTCACTAATGTGTCCACATCAGCACTCTAAATTTCAACATAGCTATTCATTGTAGATAACATTTTTGCTAGGCGTATGCCATCTCTAAAGGATAGATTATCAATATAAGTGTCCTCACAAAAGATATCTTTAGAGCAAATTTCATTATGCAAAGATATTCTTACTAGGTAAAATGGCAGCTTGCGATTAAAGTTACTGCCTGGTGCAAAAAATGAGCCTTTACCCAAGTCTGGCCAAGCTCAACTAGAGAAATCGGCCTGGCCTGTTTACATTGAAGCCAATTCATACCATTTTCATGATATTTATCAAAAAATTTAAACAATTTTTTGGGCTGCTAGACGAACGTTGCCTATGTTAGAAACTTCGAAAATCTACAGACTACAATTGAAAATTCGAAAATGAAAATTAGAAGAGAATATGATCCTCTTACATGTAAAATTTCAAGATTCATTGTTTTAAAACTGTATATTGACCTGCGTGTGTAATAGACCGAGATTTTAAAATGTTGAACCATCATTTCCAATACTGAATAAAAATCCTTGCCTATCCTGCCTTGCCCTGTCCACAAGCCAGATCTACAGGTTCTTCAACTGCTCATAATGACGCACTCTTACTTTGCTCCAGTCATGGATTATGGGGGAAGCAGTTTGGGCAGCTGCCAGGAGGTCCTGCAGAAATAGCGGCCCGGAAATGCACTCAAATATAATGAGTTTACCTTTAATTTGGCACGTGTAATATATATATATGTTTTAGTAAGATTGTGTTATTTGGAATTTCGTGAAATCCCTAAAATTCAGTGCAATTGTGAAATTGGTATTTCGATTCACTTCCCTAACTCATAGAAACATCAAAATACCTAGATACTTCATGTATTTATTGAAAAATTACTAAATCTAACCATAACCCTAACCCCAACCCCAACTTCTCAAATTAATCACAAATTATTTTGCAATAACAATGAAGACAATAAAAATATAAAAGCTTGATGAAACCAAGATCACTGTATATTTAAAGCTTCCTTATGTATGTAACCAAATTCAAAGTTTAAAGAAGAAAATAACAACTCTTTATTTAATCTTATAAAACTAAAGATATATTCTAAAATAAAGATCTCATTCCAAAGAATTTAGTTTCCTCAGTTGTTTACAATTATAAATGTGATGATTGCGAAAAATCATACTTCGGGGAAACAAAGCGACGTTTGGTATCAAGAAGGAAGGAGCATATTAACGGATATCTAAGATCAGAAATTTTTATGCATGAACACCAAGCTAAAGAAAAAAATTTTTATATACAACTAAGAACCCAACATCCTAAAATAGGCGAAGCTTCAATCATTAAGCAAACAAAGAAACATCAATTACTAAATAAGCAACAAAATATGATAACATTAAATTTATTCTAGTGTGCATGCAGTAATTTGGTATTATAATAGTGTAGTCAATTGTAAATACTTACCCCCGGACATATTTGTTACTGGATGATGATTTTCAGAATCGATAACCGGTCTATATTTTTCATAGCGTTTAAAATGAATATTGAAAAGCTCAGTATAATTACTTCTAATATATATATGTATATATATATATATATATATATATATATATATTGTTTTGCTTGAACTTTTAAAACGAATTATGAACCAATAACACAAAACCAATATTTTTCTGCATAATCCTAATTTGGACCAACAAACTAGCAGCATATTTAGAGAAATATAAGAATAGTTGCCAAAAAGCAAAATATAAAACTAAACTCTACCACGAACAAATAAGTCGCATATGGGAAAGGAATCTTTTCGATAGTGAGACACCAGATAAAATAATAACTGCTAGCAATAAATTTAGAATGGAAGTATTTTACACTCGATTGAATCAGTTGATAGTGAGCTGGAAAGGCGTATAACCGCATATAATTCAGTTTATTATAAATTTTGGATTCTTTGAGAAAACCAAGACATCTCGTAGTGAATCCCCCTGAAGACTTGGATGGAATTACCAGAAGAAGAACTTGTTCATTTTGTACGATTACTTAATGCATCAGAAGATATTAATGCTGATGATAAATGTAACTCAAAATTTTTCTTCATATTAAGAATATAGAATTAGGTCAAACATGTCCACTGTCAACATCATATTAAAAATCCATCTTTCAATGTCGATGTCAAATTGCACAGTTGAAAAATATTTTTCCAAACTCGGAATCATTAGGAATGAACTAGGGAACAAAATAAAAAAGCGTTCAAATTCGTTTTATTTATGAACATTGAGCATGATGACCTTCGTAAAATAGATTTTTAAGAACTTATCAGTTAAGTCTCACAGTTGATTGTGCTTAAACGTATGTTTTAGAACTATATTTAATCAGAAAATTATTTTTTTAATTTACATGATTTTCAATTTAACACTTAAATTTACAAACTATGTTATTCCAAAAGTCACTTATTCTTTCACACAGGTAGGCAAAATCAGAGATTTTTCGACTGGGTCATAATATATAACATATGTGAATAAGGTAAATTTTAAATAATACGTGAATGAAAATGCACTTCTCTATTTTTGTTTATCTATGTTAGTTCATGAGGTCTGAGCACTTAGATATTTTTTAAAAAACTGCAGGATAGAATAGGTAAAATAGAATAGAATTAAGATATATGTTGAATTGACTCACTATTCAGCCACACCTTAAAATTTGAAATATAAACATTTAGACAAAATATAGTTAATGCCTTACACAAACATGTATGCTAGTTCGTACGAGAGCTTGTGAACTTTCTCCGTTCAAAAAAATTCTCTTCTGCAAGGCGTGAGAATTTTTCGTATATCTGAGGCATTTCTATTTCTCACATTTTCTCAAGATGAAGAACTGCAAATTTTTCCTTTGATGTTAAAGGTCATCACTCTAATATATATATTTATTGATACAACCTGTTTATTAATAGCAATGCATTACATTATTCTTTTTTATCACTATTGACTATATTTTCAATATGACCCAATTGTGATAAATTTACCACTTTCAACAAGTTCTACAACTTACACCAATAAATGAATATGCACTTACCTGTAACGTAATCTGTTGCAGCAAAGCACAAAAAATGCTAAATATATTAGGATAAGTTACATTAAAATACAGGATTAAATATCGATGAGGAATACGCTTGAGATGATGGAATATTCATGGCATAGCACAATCTCGATCTATTAAGCCTATGAGCATCCGGACCAGTAAAAGTTAACAACAGTTTCTTCTGGGGGAAGCAAGTTTTCGGTCTGAGACTTAAGACCACTCAAGAAAATAGTTAATATATCTATCAAGAAAAGCTGGCAATCTTCAGAAGTTGTATATGGTTAACTTATTTTATCGTATTTACGGAATAGGTTTTGCCTAAGTTAGTAAATCCATCAGAATTGTTATTAATACAAATTCATAATTCAGAGTAGCTGACAAAACCAGAATGTAATATCTCAACTTCGTTTCTGAGTCTAGATTCAAAAGGCGTTTATTATACTACAATGCGGAATTGATTTTTAGATACATGGAATATATTAGAAAATTATTTTACAAAATATTTGTACAACGAATTCTCATATCAACAAGTATATGTCGAGCTTTATAATTATATAACCCCAAATGTATATCAAAATTACTGCTGCAAGAAATGTTTCAATCGATTTAGTTTTCTATTGAGTATCGCTTTTAAAAAATTCATTGATTTCCATTAATGACTAAAACATTCTTTGACGAAATTTCATAGTTTATCATGATATTACAACGATATTGATAAAATTTGTTGTGATTATTATTAATTCCAGTGAAAAAAACAATGATTGTAGTTAATCCAAAACTTCAAAGTTTATCTTCAAGTTACAAACAGCTTTGTCCACATATTCAAAAAGTTTTTTCTTCAGGCCTATTAGAAAATTTTGAATTGGCACAGGTATAGGTAAGTTTACCCGCCTGCTATGATGAACATTTGTAATTAAAATTATTCATGTTCTTAAAAACATAGAATTTATATATATATATATATATACATTTGCAAATGAAATTAAATTCTTTATGCTTCAAATCATAATTTCAGAAGATTGGTTCAATTATGTTTACTTACTCTAATGAAAATAAGAATAGTTTTCCCATTCTTGTAGGTATGCTCAATAGGGATCACTTCGCCATGAGAATTATACACGGGTAATCCTTCGATAAGAAACAAGATATCTCTATAGCAGACTTCCTCTTCTTCAGAACTAGAATCATGTATGTTGTAAACTTCAAAAGATGTGCTATTACTCATTTCAGTTTTGGCAAAGATCACTGTGCAAAACTATAATTTGCAAACTATCTTATTTACATGTCATGTTAAAGATGTAGCTTACATCAATTATACTGAGTGAGTTCGAAGTCATTTTTCGAAACGTTTTTTCTGATCAGTTTCAGAGGAGATCTATTCCCGGATTCCCTTGCATACATTCTCTTTGTAGCCCATCTGAATGTGCTAGGATTCATAATTGGCGAGAAACTTCCTTTAAGGTCTCATATCCAATCTATGCGAAAGAGGACTTCATCGTTGATGTATTTGTTGAAAAAAATAATCATCTCAACTCAGTTAGCTGTACTCTGCTCTTATTCTGTCTGTTAATACTTACAGTCTCAACAGTGTGAGGTGCTGAATTTCCTCAAATTGTTGGATTCTGCCTAGAAAAATATTTATAGAAAATATTGTTATACAAAGTAGTAGTTGGTTTTGTAGCCTTTATTAAATGAGTCATGCCAACAATCACTCATAAAAACATGAGATACACAAATGAGAACGTAAATAAATCATATCACACTGCAAGTATTCTTGATAAGCAAAGAGACATTGCTTCAGAAATTTGCGATTGGTAGGTTTGCAATTTAGAAAAAGTCCAACAATCGGGAACTGATTTCTTGGCAGGTAGGTTGTCTTTTTTTTGGTAAAAAGATTTCATAATAGTAGTCAATCACGATTTCTAAACATTTTAATATTTTCATTCGTAGTCAATTCAGCAGCTTGATATTTTTAGAATATAGATACCTAGTACTTGTTTTAAGAATTTTTCTAAGTCACCATTTTTTGAACTAATGAAGCCAAAGTATGTAATGTTAGACATTACAAATTTCGAAAGATCTAACCGTGATTTGCAATTAAATATATCATATCGAGAGTACCACCTTCATTACTAAAAGGCATCTTCGAATCAAGCACAGTTCAGCATGCTTTAATTCTTTCAAATTGACTGATTCAAATAGTGAATTGCCTCTTATTATAATCAGTTCCTCTCTCTTTGAGAGTTGATATTTACCCATTGAATCTGAAATATTCAGGATAACAGCAAAATCATCAATAGCAGGATCAAATCCATTACATAATTGTCATCAGCTAAGTTTCTAAAAATCCGTGCTTAGACACATTATTTTTTCTAATATAAATAGAAAAGTATTTTAATCCAAGAGCCTTCCAACTTTTGGTATTAAAAATATACTTAAATGTTTCATTATTAATGAATGGTAGCGTTGTTGAACAGATTTGGAACATATCAAAAGTTATAACCCACGAACCGATTTGGTTTGACCCTACCCATGGCCATAAAGATAAAAGTGACCACTTACACAATTGTGTGAAATTTTTGCACAAACTTTAGAGTAACGCTGGCTTTTCCCTCAATGAGGTGGTGAGTCTGACGCAAATGCTAATAATCAAGTGAATACTTCAACAGAATCTGATAGTGAATTTTTAGAAGGTGAATGTCAAGTGTTCAATGGTTTATAATGTATATATTCTATAACAAACTTATTTTGTAGATTGAACTGTCAGTTTCATCAGCATTAGATAGTGTTTGTGGCAACACAATGTGTAATAGGAGGAAATTTGACTGGAAAAAATTCATTATTACTATTGTTAATTCTATAATTCATTGAGTTTTGGGAGAGTATATGTTACAAATGTGAAATTCTATTTTTGCCACATTGCTTATAAATTACTTTTAGAGCATTCAATGAATTTGGGTGATTTGCTTGCACTGTTAAGCATTATTCAGTTTTTTTAAATTTCGGCCCATTATTCCCAATACAAAAGTCAAAACCCTTGCCCTACCCTACCCATGTTTTTATCTGAGTAAGTATTAGATTTTTCGATTACCATACAATATTTAGCGTAACTCCAGAAATTAAGTGTAGTTCTGACATAGATCATGGCATATTATGACAAAATAGTAGACCATAAATCAACACAACATCATTATTCCGAACAATACCCTTTTAAACCTCTTAATATAGCAGTGGTATTTTTGGAATTTCAGTTAAGTCATTCCAACAAAAATGCATTTGGAATTCATTGAATGACTTATCCAGCCAATTTGAATGGCATTCACTTCACGTTGTTTTCTGTTTTGAATGAAATGTGAATGAACATGCGCTTATTACATCCAAATTCGACTCAAACTTGATCTGATTCCAGAAAACTACTCAATGCATAGCAGACTTTTCAACGAGCCGTATTTTCTAAGCTCGGCTCGGCTCGGCTCAGCTCGTTTAAATTTTGAGTAAGTTCGGCTCGGCTCGGCTCGGCTTGGCTCGGTTCGGCTCGGCTCGCCACATAAAATCCTTCAATGAGGCTCGTTTCAGCTTGATACTTTTTTTAAAATATTGTGCTCTCTGACATTTTTCTATTGCTCTTACTATTATTTAATAAACATTTTTCTGATGCTCTTACTATTATTTAATAAACATTTCTAAAATATGATTAAAAGTAAGGAATATTGAATGAAGAAATAAGAAAAATCTGCATAATCAAATTAACAAGCAGCACTATAAATTTGGTTTGCTTAAAAACGGCTCGTTTTGGGCTCATTGTATATCCAATACTCTGCTCAAGCTTGGCTCGGCTCGGCTCGGCTCGGCTCGTTCGAAGCTCGGCTCGTTGACAAGTCTGATGCATAGTAATCTCCAATGTCGGTTATTTTACAAATATAAACTGTATTTTTATATTTTTAAAAATTGTTTTTATTGTTTAATTATATATTTATCAAATACATGCGTTTTTGTTGCTATAATGAAATTTTTGTATTTACTGTTTCTTGCCTGCGGTGTAGCAATGTATCCACGTTATTCCCAAAAAGTAAGAATAGATGACAACATCATATTTCAAGCCTTGATTATTACCATGTTTTCTATATGGAAGCACAACCTGATTCAATGAAAATTCAAATCCGTTGCAATTTAGACAGCACTGAAATAGCTGGAAATCCATCTATTTTTACCGAGATTTGTCTTCAGATTTACACAGCAATCATCATGTGATGACAAGCCAAGTATGTGGAGACCTATGTCAATGCTTATTTACAGTCCACTATGCGATGTTGTCAACAATGTTCTGTAGAAGCAAATACGCCTTTGATCGGAGTATTTGAACTACTAAATTCTTCTGTGTAATTAGAAGTTCTTCTTGAATTCTATGGATTATGTAGTCTGTTCAACTGTGGCATAAGAAACCGCACTGCCAACTACCAATCTTCGTCTGTTGTCAATGATGATCTATTGGAGGTTCTTTATAAACTTCCGGAAAGCATTAGCCTCATTTATAAACTGATACTAATTACCATTACTATCCTTATCACATTTACCGCTGAAAAGTGCTTGTTGACAATGAAAATATTAAATACCTCTTTGCGAACCACAATGGTGAATGATCGCCTGAATATAAATAGCCTTGATTTTAGGCTTAGGCATAAAAATTTGACATTATTAACGGCATTGTGCTATTCAAGGACCTGAAACTAAATTTTGTATTTAATCACAATCTCAATTTAATGTTTGTATTTGATTATATTTTATAATTGTCATGTTGATCTTAGGGAGAGTCTAAATGGGGATTGGTATCCACAAACAAGCGTAAGACATCAGCCCAAAAAATTGCATTGTTAGCAATCATTAAATTTAAACCCCGGTCCCACCTTATATATCTGGATTTGCCACTGCAGACTAGCTCTGTATTTAGTAGACTCTGTTCCATTACAATTACAATTTGAATTCACAACTGTATTATGATCAAAGTCATTTCTTTAATATTTTATTTAAATTTATTGTACACTAATAAGTCAAATTTTTGGCATGAGCATCTAAGCAAGGCCACACAGCCTAAGAAATCGGCGACAGCAGCTTTCGTTTGGTGATGGATCGGCGTCTACCGGTTGTGGCTGCATGGTGCCATATGTTAGTGAAGATGTCCCGGGTCTAAATATAAGTCTATTGTTAAACTGAATTTTAAAATATACCTAGCCTTCTTAATATTAATTCCTAAGACAAATTTCAAATAAATTAGTAGGGTCTCCAAGAAATTCAAGACTATGACCAAATTCATGTTTCAACATTTAATTCGTTTTAGCAAGTAAGCAAATGGTAGAATAAAGGCCCATGTGGGAAACATAATTACTACAACAACGTTGAAAATATTTTGACAGATTCAAGCAAATAAAGCTGTTTGAATCTCATCGATTTTTAATAAATTTAAATAGAGAGACATTTTCTAAAGGATTAATTCATAATTGCATAATGTCTCTGTGACAATACCACTACTAGAAACTGGATGATATATTTTCCTTGAAAGCCTTGTCAATTTATTTAGTGAAAAATTACTGAATAAATTTATTAATAAAATTAGAAAATCTAATGCTTTCGAGTATGCGGTATTTATGTATGTTCATACATTTAATGAATTTTTACGTTAATGATTTGAAAATACAACATAGTTGTTGTCACATACCTAATGCGGAACTAGACAAATCAGTGATGTACTTTTAAGTATAGTGTACCAAGCAAATGAAAAACTAGCAACAATTTAAATTAAACTCGTGCAAATGTTAACCTGCTAGTCACAAAAACAAAGAAAATATATTGAAGAATCATAAAATTAAATTAAGGCACGTGGTAGCTTTATATTGCAAAAGGTTTTTAAGTTGTTTCTCTTTCAAACAAATACATCAAATCTGAATCAAATCTGAAACACTCATACTTTGTACATCATAGTTTTGATTACAGTCAACGACCTTTGCAATCTAGAGAAGAGGTGTTCAAGTCTCACAAGTAGATACAGACAATGTAGTTAACATTTTAAAAGACATTTTATTGAAATTACTTATGCGATAAGTTTGTGAAGAAATCAAAACGGCCTAGGTATTCTATGACCAGTTCAGTTGTATAAGTAGCTAAATAATTCTGCTCCGTGTTTTGACCAAACATCAATGATTCACGCATCCAAACAAATTCACCCTAGGTAATTAAAACAAGCATAAGTTAACATGTTATAAGTTTTCCAAACAACTTATAACTTCATCAAATAGAACATTTTATAAGTGTTGAAAGAAAAAATGATAGGACGTTTTCTATTAGAATCAAAATATTTGATTAAATATAAGATATTTGTTATTCACAAATGTAACTCGTTACTGTAATATATTGCAATACCAAATAAAGTGGTAATTATTAGCGAGCTTACATGCGTTAACTATGCGTTACTTCTCCTAGACATCAGGGAAATGTTGGGCAATAAATTAATTCATTTCCCTTTTTATTACGCACAACATTTATAATAATCAACAACAATGTTTTGTCATTGTTATCGATGTTGCAAGCAATTTCTCAAAACAAGACAGTGCACACATCTGAGAGCCGCCCCAACAAATAATTCGTACTTTTTGCGTTTTACAGTCAGAAGGCCAATGGTTAGCACAAATGCCCATCTAATTTTAAAACACGTTCTATGCGATTTGGTAAAGCAGAAATCCTTTCTTGCCTTGTTTCATCATCCTTTGGAAAGCTATAAACTGATATTTTGGCCGAAGAGTCTTTTCTGCTGTCGTAATTGGTGCAGCAGTAACCCACAGAGCACTTCTTAGGCATTCATCTTGTGTGTAATAATTAATAATTGATCGCACGTAGAGTAATGAATTAATAAGTTAATCACTAAGCATTGGGTGAGCTTTTATCTAATGAGATGCTAGCATTTGCAAGCATCGTCTCTTGGGAGAAACCGGAATTTAATGTTATCAAAACTATCATCAGCCTTCGATCATTTTGCTAATAATTTGGCTGCAAGGCCTATATTCAAGTATGCCTTGGCTTAGGACTAAGGTGTGAGTTGGCTTAGTTTAGGGTTAGGGTTATCGGGTTATGGTTTGGGTTAATGTTAAGTTTGGGGAAGGAGTTTGGACGCAAAAGTACCAAATAATTAAGTTGATTTTGGCAGCATCTCCCTGATGTGTGCGCTCGACTAAATTTGAATGTAGGCAACAACCATTTTGTTATTTTTAGAGTAATACGAACCATAATGTCCCCTAAACTTTTATTAAACAACACAGTAACTAAGGTTAAGCAAAATACGACCCAAACATCTTGTTTTAATTTTTGATGTCAAATTTTACTTATTTATAGATTTTGTGAAAGCAGGGAAAAATACTGAAAGGTAATATTTTTGAAAAAATAAACAAAAACATAATGATTCGTTGTATGACGATGAGGAATGTATATTCATAATATTTTGACCAACTAAATTTATGCTCCTAACAAAATACTGCTTAATAAGAAACTTAAGATTTTTCAAATCTAATGCTTCCAAGTGGAGAATTGTAACCGATAAGGGGAAAGAAATAAATAAAAAGTAAAATAAATCATGTACTGGGTGAGAAATTGGGCAGTTGTGTGTTAAAAGCCTAAATGTGATAACTTCGTTGTATTAAATACCTTTCAGAAGCTTGATGTCTGATATCATCTTTTACTGCGCAGTCCAGTATCACACTTGGAAATAAATTACAAGTTGATACTTTGCGTTCATCTTTAAGTATTTGATCGTTTTCATTAAGTAGCTCATCTCTGAATACTAAGTTCAATAAATTTGCTTTGCGGTTGATTCGCTTTGCAATTTCTGCCTAAAATGTCTGCTAGTAAATATAAAATCTTAATCATAAAATAAAATAGTTTTGATTTATTAAGTGACTCACAAACTTAACATCTATATTAATTAAGGTATTTAATTCACCCTTCCTCCATTAATTCTTAATTATTTTATCTATTTGTATTATTTTGATATTGAAATTGGCCTTAACCCAATAAATAATAAAACGTTTTATATCCGTCTTATAATGGCATAACACGTAGTAAGACGTCTTAATGTACGTCTTTCAAACGTCTCATAAAACACCATTTCTAAACGTAGCTGAATGCCATCTAGTGTCCAAAAATGATATTTTAAACGTCTTCTAAACGACTTCTAAACGTTTTCTAAACCATTTTAAGATGTGCCATAAGACGCCTTCTAAACGTTTTATTGTTTATTGGGAAAGGTTAATTCAAATAATGGAATTACAATAATTACTAGACTTCTAGTTGTGAATTACTTGAAATGAGTTTTCTAAATTTTGAGGGGAGTTATTAATTAACTTACTTTCACATCAGAAATAAGCATATCTTCAGTAATTTTAATTTCTATTGGCTCGTCTTGATCAGGTACGCGTACGTAGACGGAATTACCAGCTTTTAGGCATACTCTTAAGTGAAATTCGTCTAATCGCGGGCAAACAAGAAGAGGTGAATGATTAATTAATTCCGATCGACCTAAATATGAAATTTTAATTTTACAAACGAGTATTTCCCATATAAAAGTTGAACCCGGCAATGACATTCCAGGATTTCTCTACTGTAAATATTCAGCCAAATATACTAGCTTGAATTAAATTTTTTTTATATATTCCAACAAGTGGTAAAAAAAGACATAAATCTATACAATTAATCTTTACTTTCTAGATTTACAGTTCAAAATTTACAATTAAAAATTAGGCGATTTCCAAAAGTAATTTTGAAATATTTCATAGATTTTCAAATGGTTGCCATTCTCTCGATGTAATTGAAAGGTTTATTGATACGCAATCTTCAAATTTTGTTAAAATTAGCAAATATATTATCTTTTTTCATTTTCTTAATTTTAGAAAACATGGAGATTTAAATGTTGCAGGAACATTCCTCTAATATTTCTAAGTAAATTTTCATCAATTGCAAATTTCTGGAAGTTTTTCTAATAACAAATTTTATGATATGCAACTTAAGTTTCCTAAGCTTTTCTTAAACAGCAAAACACATAATTTTTATTCAAAATAAAATATAATACAATTATTTTATAACAAACATTTTCTGTCACAAGGAATTTATTTGATCTCTTGAAGAAAAACATCTTTCATAGCAGCATATTTTATTCATGGTTATTTCTTAGATTTGTGTACATGCATCATTAAACACTAGTTTCCTAAAATTCTTCTCATTAGAAATCACTTAGGAATCTTAAAAATAAGGTTTTCTTTAGCGGTACTTAATCCTATTTATGATGTTCAAATTGTTTAGCTAATGTTTGGATCTTTTACAGATCTGCGACCAGTGACAGAGTGAAAGCCCTCACTCTCTACAACTCTCCATTAAAATTACAAAATTCATATGAGAATAAATGCACTTCATTCATTCACTTGTCTATTCAATTAAAACCGTCATATATATTTGAACGTTTACAATACGTGAAAGTAAATAACCATTCGTCAAAACAAACATTGATAAATAATGGAGTGCCACGGGCATCATTTCTAGATCCCTCGCTATCCAATATATATTTAAATGATATTCCTAAATTTATTGATGTTAAATCCATTCAATTTGCAGAAGATACTCTATCATGCACATCCGGCATAAGAATTCTACAAAAAAATTATTTAATGCAAATAATTTTTTTCAACAGAATATGATGAAATTGAATATTAAAGAAACGAAATTTATTATCATGAAGAATAGAAGTTGAAAAGTAAAACCGTTAGAATCAATATGTGTTGAAGAACTAATAAAATTTGAACATTTTGATGTTGAAATTGACAATAAACTAAAATTTACAGATCGAAGCAACTACGAAGAACATAGCCCCGGATTTAAGTTATTTACTAAGATTCAAAATATCATAACAAAGAAATTGGAGATTCTATTACTAAGATTTCTCATACTATCACACTTTTTGTATTCTTTTCTTTTATTTACCAGTGTTTGAAAAACTTGAAGAAATTTTTAATTGGGCAATTAATGCAACCTTTTCAATAAATCTAAAGAATCTACTAAAACTTTATTCAAGAAATTTGGTTCAATTAGTTAGCAACTCGTAGAACAAAGCCCATAAAATATAAAAAAGCTAATGAAAAATCAAAAACCAACTTAATTCCTCAAGGACACCAAACTCTCAAAACCAAGGTTATCCTTAAGTTTTCTACAACAAAGTTAATTTATAATACTTCTTAATGTTTTTTGTTTCTTTCTAAGTGTCAATAACTTTATTTGTAAAAACAAACGAAAAAATAAATGGTAATAACCAAATAACTGTGTGTTGTGTATGACACAAAATAGATTTCAGTGATAAAGTTGTGTGTACAGTTATAAATTCACACTACATACACATACTATTAAATTGCATTTATTTTAGTGAAACAATTTTTATTCAGGTGACATGCTCATCAGAAATTCAACCAACTTTTAGACAAGGGTAAAAATATTTTAATAATGTTATGTAAGCTGATGAAAACGTTTTTAATTTGGTAAGATACTTGTTGATGTGTATTTCTCTACCCACTTATTGTTAAAATCTGCAACTGAAATAAATCTTTTGGAATATTTTCTAAATTATCAGAAGTACTAAAAATTCAATGTAATCAAGAAAATTTACCGCCTTCCCTTTCACAGAACAGTTTCATATTTTCCACAGAAATCATTGGATATTGATCTTGTATTTTGTATTTAACATTTTCAACTGTTTCTTCTTCAACTTTTCCTACAATGACATAAATGTGTTGAAGTTTTGCGGGATGGTTTTGAGGGAACTTTATCTTGATTCTCATGGTAAATCAATTCCTGCTTTAGCAAATAATGTGTTAAATTGTGTTTCGCAATTGTTTAAACATGTTGCTTGTTTCAACCATACAATTTGATGACAGATATACAGTTAGGATTTGTGAAGCGGATGTCCGAAAATGACAAAATTCACACATTCATTAAATAAATTGATTTCTGTAATTAATGCTAGAAGGTGTATAAAATGAGTTGAAATGCAAAACGTTGTATGAAGAACATCAGTGATATTTGCGTCAAAGTAACGAAATAAGAGGTCTACTTAAATTTAGAGTGAAGGATCCCATGACCATGGACTATTAGTGAAATCTGTAGTAGTAGATATTAATCAGAATTTCATCATTTTTGTTTGGATGCAAAAATGGAAACTAATATTAAATTTTGCGATTGCATCATAATTATTTACCCTTTCTTGAAATTTCAAATCTTATAATAACTGCCACGTTCCTTTAGGAAATTTTATAACTCTTTCAATTACTGTTTCTTATGAATATTGGGAATACAAATGTAGATTTGTGTAGCACAAATTTAGCGGTATCTAGTTCTTTGAAATAGTTTTCAAAGACAAATTTTGATACGGGGATATTAAATAATGTTTTACATGCACTAGGTATATAACATAGATAGTGTTGAGTCAGGTCTGGATTTTGAGATCTTGTCTATTATGATTAACCAGATCAGGCCAGGATTCAAGCAAGGGTTGAAAGCATCCTATTCATTTGATCAATTTGACATCATTCTGTGATTATACTATGGAAACATTTAGTTAACTCAGAATAGGTTGGCATCAATGCTTAGCTTTACTGCTTCCCTTCATTTCATATTAAATATATGCAATAGGCTGATGCAAAACAACAAAAGTGATTAGGCTATGATAACACTTTATAATTCCCGTATTCTAACTATGCAACGTTAATAGCATATGTTTTGTTGAGATATGATTGGCTATCAGCTAAAGATAGGGTTAACCTGCTTACTCAATGAAAAGCTTATGTCCACTTTTCTGGTAAGGAAATCTTAAATTTTAACAAAGTGTTACGATGGCTGCATAACTGTGTTCAATTTTGGAAAAATTATTTATTAGAATAAATGTTTGGTTCCTGTACAATAAGTTTTAACAAAACCTGATATTTTCATTAAAATACAGTGTAAACGAAAAGGAGAACGTTTATTCAAAAAGAGGACGATGTTGCTTTTATGAAATCATCTATGGACATCAGGATTGAATAGGTTTAAATCAGGTCAGGTTAACACTGAAGAAGGTTAGGATTAGTCAAATCTGAAATAAAGGTAAACTCATCTTTAATTATAGATGCATGTAATAGCAAACCTGTTCCCGGAAATCAACATTTTCAAACAACATTCTCAAAGCCTATTAGAAATTTGCAAATCTTAGGATATTGCATGCTGATACCTCACCTAAAGAAGTTATAAATATTAACTATTTTTTAATGAAGAGAGACATTTTAAAAATCATTGGAGAAACGATAAAATACCAAAATTTCTTTATGTATATGCTGACCGCCAATGTTCAATTGAGACACTTTCTAATCAAACTCAAATTACTAGCATCTTTTCAAGTGTAGAAGAAGAAGAAGAAGACATTTCTCTATTCTGTGCAATTTTCAGATTTTGGATTTTTCATTAGTTTGCGAATTATAAGTGCTAAATATTGTTTTAGGATATTATCCATACAAAAGATAAGTCATTGAATGGAACCTCCTCATAGTTGAAATCACTGTCGCGAGGTAAGAACACAGGAAGTCACTAAATTGGAAGCTCATCATTAAAATTACACAATCTAGAACTGGCCTAGTGCTCCTTGTTTCAAAGCAAGGTTGAAAACCACTGTGGAATGAATTACACTACAGTTTTTTAATTGTTTTGTGTTGTTTACATTATTTCAAAATTTCTTAATTAATTTGTTAACAACAATTAGATTAATTTATATATTTCCAAATAAACAATATTGATCTATGAACTGATTGAAGTATATATTCGATACTCATTTCCGAAAATCAATGTTATGATGTTCGAACGATTCACACTTTAAACAATGCTGCTATGAAGACTGCCCACATTTTTAAATTAAATTGGATTTTTTTGTAAATTTCGATTTATTCTGCTATGGTGTTTACAGTTTAGGTGGGCAACCAGACATAATTCGATCGTTCTTTTTAAATTTGAATTCTTAACCAACTTTTAGACAAGTAAAAACTGTTTCAATATTGTATCGGATAGACTGGTTAAAGTGTTTTGCTCTTGGTAAGCTGCTCGTAGAGTTGATTGTCCAAATCCAGAGCTGCCATGGGATGGGGTGGCGTGTAAACAGTTCCATCCCCATATGAATCCCCATGGGTATTTGGTAGGGATTATTTCTCATTTTTCGAAATTTACAACACCACTTGACAATATTTCTCATTCATATTATAATTTATTTTATGTATCTATACAGAATCATGGAAATCTAGAAATATATAATAGACTAGACACATGATAACATAAATTTCCTGTGTAAGCGTAAAATAGAGATAAATTAACCGCGCTAGTATTTTTGAAATATACTAAGGTGTACGGTAATAAAATAAAAAGATTCCGTCCGTTACATTAGCTGAGCGACTTGTCCTTGTTCATTTGAAGAATTTGGAGCCCATCCTACTGGATAGTGATTTTGGTTCCTTGTTTGTTTTGAAACGGTTGCAATATGAACAACAAAGCTTTTTGCAATTCCTTTCTTACAATAACAGGAACTAGGAATCAAAATAATGAAGTGAGCTTTACTCATCGATTAATGATTACTAAGGATACCCCTGATGCCGCAAGTTGTCCATCAGTGGGCCACTGAAGGCGTCAGTGGCACAAATATCACATGTTTCCTACAAACAATCTACTGATGATGGCCAATATTGTATTTTAAATTGTAATTCGAAATTTGGTATAATTTGGTTGAGTTAGAAAACACAGTTGGAAGTGTATATTGAATACTATCATAAAGATTGAACACCTTGGTGCAAGCCATTGAATTCATTATACAGTGCTCATGAAAACAAGAGCTGGCATACTAGATTCCGCCATCAACTACTGAAGGGTAACACATTTGATCAGCATAATTGTAAATCATTTCTTCGCTAGATGGCAGATCTATCCAGTAATGCCTATAATGGGCAATTGCGCACAATTAAGGGGCTATAAGAAACTGATACATAATAATTTTGAAAATTAAAATCAAACTTTAATGAAATGCATATATTATATATAATAATATATAATATTTCTGCAAAATTTTGAGATTTTAAAGACTTTTTGTTTTGTTAGTTATGTTTGGCAAGTGAATGGCCATTGATCTCATTAATAGACCATTGTTTATCCGGCAATGCTTGCTATTTGGTTATTCGATTTATTAAATATTACTAATTATTATATCCAAAAACTATCTTCAAAATACAATCAATCATGCATAGCATAAATTCATTGTATATAGTTCAAATTTAATTGAATTTAATCATTTTGTATTATTCAGTTCGTAAATTTGATTACCCTTCATACAAAAATGTCTATGGAAATGTTGGTTGCCTGGAGATTTCCATAGGAATTATATAGTTGGGGTGGGAATGGGGATAGAAATATCATGTCCAAATCTGAAAAAAAAGAAGTAGAGACTTTGGAATGCCCGAAGGTTTCATAATTACAAATTTTCGCGATGTGCACCATTTGGAGCAGCGTTTGCGAGAGGAAATCGACTCCATTTCGACTGAAGAGCGACAGGCAGCACTTCTCGCATTCAAGGCACGACTCGATACCGTGTTGGAAGTTAGCGGACGCCATGTTGAATAAAATTCCATAGTTTTCATTGTTTTATATAGTTTCTGTTGTTTCATTACTTAAAGCAATAAATTTTTACATTTAATTTCCATAGTTTTCATTGTTTTATTCATAAATCGTGACGATAAATCGAACTCATAAATTATAATAAAAGTAAATAAAAGCATACGGACATAAAATTCCCAGGTATTGTCTTTTGTTTGCAAAAAGTTCCGGTATAACATCTTCATCATGGGTCAAATGGGAATCGATTGAAATCAGCCAGGTTTGACTGAAACACCCTGTAGTTCAAATTTAATTGAATTTAATCATTTTGTATTATTTAGTTTTATTTATACTTCAGTTCGTAATTTTTGATTACCCTTCATACAAAAATTTCTATGGAAATGTTGGTTGCCTGGAGATTTCAATAGGAATTATATAGTTGGGGTGGGAATGGGGATAGAAATATCATCCCCACAACAGCTATGTCCAAATCTGAAAAAAAGAAGTAGAGACTTTGGAATGCCCGAAGGTTTCATAATTACAAATTTTTTAATATAATCTAGAAAATTTACCGCCTTCCCTTTTACAGAATAGTTTCATGTTTTCCACAGAAAGCATTGGAATTTGATCTTGAGTTTTATATTTAACATTCTCGACCGTATCTTTCTCACTGTCAACTTCGACTGAAACGCTTTTTTTCTTAGGATGGCATTCAGGTACCAATATTTTAATTTTAGTCATTGTATATCACTTCCTGCATTAGCAAACAACGTGTTAAACTACGTTTCGCAATTGTTTAAACATGTCGTTTGTTTCAACCATACAATTTGATAGCATATTATATATACCTAGGATTTTTAAAGATGGCGTCAAATGGCAAAATTAATGCGAGCATTGTGATTTTGATTTTTTATCACAATCTATTTGATATACACTCCATATCTGAAAAATACATTCCTGTGAAATATAATTTTCATTTATTATTATTTGGAAAAAATTGTTTCTCGTAATAATGTTTGTAAATTTGCGGCAAATGAATAAGAGTTAACGTCTAAAAATTAGGAAGGGCAAGCGAGTTGACAACTTTTTTCACAACTTTTACAGAAAAATCTGCAGTTTTTTATAGTAACTAATTGTGAAGTCCCCTTTTATATACCTGTTTGGATGCTTATGGTTGAAACTAATATAAAATTGTTGGTGGATTCACTCAAAATGTTGGCGGGATTCCTCAGGCACCTGCTTAGTGAAGAGACTGATTTATGTATGCTAACTACATC
>CABFPE010000196.1:674683-685133 GCA_900660155.1 Hofstenia miamia | reverse complement strand
ATTATAAATTCACACTACATATAATACGTAATACCAATTGCAATTTATCTTAGTGAAACAATTTTTATTCAGGCGACATGCTCATCAGAAATTCAACCAACTTTTAGACAAGGGTAAAAATATTTTAATAATGTTATGTAAGCTGATGAAAACGTTTTTAATTTGGTAAGATACTTGTTGATGTGTATTTCTCTACCCACTTATTGTTAAAATCTGCAACTGAAATAAATCTTTTGGAATATTTTCTAAATTATCAGAAGTACTAAAAATTCAATGTAATCAAGAAAATTTACCGCCTTCCCTTTCACAGAACAGTTTCATATTTTCCACAGAAATCATTGGATATTGATCTTGTATTTTGTATTTAACATTTTCAACTGTTTCTTCTTCAACTTTTCCTACAATGACATAAATGTGTTGAAGTTTTGCGGGATGGTTTTGAGGGAACTTTATCTTGATTCTCATGATAAATCAATTCCTGCTTTAGCAAATAGTGTGTTAAATTGTGTTTCGCAATTGTTTAAACATGTTGCTTGTTTCAACCATACAATTTGATGACAGATATACAGTTAGGATTTGTGAAGCGGATGTCCGAAAATGACAAAATTCACACATTCATTAAATAAATTGATTTCTGTAATTAATGCTAGAAGGTGTATAAAATGAGTTGAAATGCAAAACGTTGTATGAAGAACATCAGTGATATTTGCGTCAAAGTAACGAAATAAGAGGTCTACTTAAATTTAGAGTGAAGGATCCCATGACCATGGACTATTAGTGAAATCTGTAGTAGTAGATATTAATCAGAATTTCATCATTTTTGTTTGGATGCAAAAATGGAAACTAATATTAAATTTTGCGATTGCATCATAATTATTTACCCTTTCTTGAAATTTCAAATCTTATAATAACTGCCACGTTCCTTTAGGAAATTTTATAACTCTTTCAATTACTGTTTCTTATGAATATTGGGAATACAAATGTAGATTTGTGTAGCACAAATTTAGCGGTATCTAGTTCTTTGAAATAGTTTTCAAAGACAAATTTTGATACGGGGATATTAAATAATGTTTTACATGCACTAGGTATATAACATAGATAGTGTTGAGTCAGGTCTGGATTTTGAGATCTTGTCTATTATGATTAACCAGATCAGGCCAGGATTCAAGCAAGGGTTGAAAGCATCCTATTCATTTGATCAATTTGACATCATTCTGTGATTATACTATGGAAACATTTAGTTAACTCAGAATAGGTTGGCATCAATGCTTAGCTTTACTGCTTCCCTTCATTTCATATTAAATATATGCAATAGGCTGATGCAAAACAACAAAAGTGATTAGGCTATGATAACACTTTATAATTCCCGTATTCTAACTATGCAACGTTAATAGCATATGTTTTGTTGAGATATGATTGGCTATCAGCTAAAGATAGGGTTAACCTGCTTACTCAATGAAAAGCTTATGTCCACTTTTCTGGTAAGGAAATCTTAAATTTTAACAAAGTGTTACGATGGCTGCATAACTGTGTTCAATTTTGAAAAAATTATTTATTAGAATAAATGTTTGGTTCTGTACAATAAGTTTTAACAAAACCTGATATTTTCATTAAAATACAGTGTAAACGAAAAGGAGAACGTTTATTCAAAAAGAGGACGATGTTGCTTTTATGAAATCATCTATGGACATCAGGATTGAATAGGTTTAAATCAGGTCAGGTTAACACTGAAGAAGGTTAGGATTAGTCAAATCTGAAATAAAGGTAAACTCATCTTTAATTATAGATGCATGTAATAGCAAACCTGTTACCGGAAATCAACATTTTCAACAACATTCTCAAAGCCTATTAGAAATTTGCAAATCTTAGGATATTGCATGCTGATACCTCACCTAAAGAAGTTATAAATATTAACTATTTTTTAATGAAGAGAGACATTTTAAAAATCATTGGAGAAACGATAAAATACCAAAATTTCTTTATGTATATGCTGACCGCCAATGTTCAATTGAGACACTTTCTAATCAAACTCAAATTACTAGCATCTTTTCAAGTGTAGAAGAAGAAGAAGAAGACATTTCTCTATTCTGTGCAATTTTCAGATTTTGGATTTTTCATTAGTTTGCGAATTATAAGTGCTAAATATTGTTTTAGGATATTATCCATACAAAAGATAAGTCATTGAATGGAACCTCCTCATAGTTGAAATCACTGTCGCGAGGTAAGAACACAGGAAGTCACTAAATTGGAAGCTCATCATTAAAATTACACAATCTAGAACTGGCCTAGTGCTCCTTGTTTCAAAGCAAGGTTGAAAACCACTGTGGAATGAATTACACTACAGTTTTTTAATTGTTTTGTGTTGTTTACATTATTTCAAAATTTCTTAATTAATTTGTTAACAACAATTAGATTAATTTATATATTTCCAAATAAACAATATTGATCTATGAACTGATTGAAGTATATATTCGATACTCATTTCCGAAAATCAATGTTATGATGTTCGAACGATTCACACTTTAAACAATGCTGCTATGAAGACTGCCCACATTTTTAAATTAAATTGGATTTTTTTGTAAATTTCGATTTATTCTGCTATGGTGTTTACAGTTTAGGTGGGCAACCAGACATAATTCGATCGTTCTTTTTAAATTTGAATTCTTAACCAACTTTTAGACAAGTAAAAACTGTTTCAATATAGTATCGGTTAAACTGGTTAAAATGTTTTGCTGTTGGTAAGCTGCTCGTAGAGTTGATTTTCCAAATCCAGAGCTGCCATGGAGATGGGGTAGCGTGTAAACAGTTCCATCCCCATATTAATCCCCATGGGGATTTGGGGGGGATTCTTTACATTTTTCTAAATTTACAACACCACTTGACAATATTTCTCATTCATATTATAATTTATTTTATGTATCTATACAGAATCATGGAAATCTAGAAATATATAATAGACTAGACACATGACAACATAAATTTCCTGTGTAAGCGTAAAATAGAGATAAATTAACCGCGCTAGTATTTTTGAAATATACTAATGTGTACGGTGATAAAATAAAAAGATTCACTTACATTAGCTGAGCGACTTGCCTTTGTCCATTTGAAGAATTCGGAGCCCATCGTACTGGATAGTGATTTTGGTTCCTTGTTTGTTTTTAAAGGGTTACAACATTATATCATTAGTTGTTTCCGAAATAGAAAGCCATTAATAGGCCAAATTATTTCCCATTAATCACAGAAAACCGCTGGGGAATTAATGGACCAGTGATTTATTTCCGACAATTACTCATTGGTTAGCCAATAATGGTTCATTAATGGCCCATTATTGGCAAACAGTACGATTTTGATGATAGAGCATTACCTTTATATGTAAAAAACAATTTTATATTGCTAAATAGTTCACACATTGCAGTTTAAACAAGCCCGGGCCCAAAAAAGGGCTGATAGATATCTTTGAGATCCTATCATACATATTCAATGCAAATATTTAGTTGAATTTTGAAGGAATATCTTATTCAGGAATGCTAACAATAAGCATAAAAATTTGCTAAATTTAGCAAAAATTTAAAATTTTAAAGTTAATTGTAATTTTGAAATAGTAATTTCTTAAATCGTGAAAAATATTTTCTTCTCAATCATAACTTTTTTATATAATAGTTAATTTCAAAGTGCCCAAATATTCATGAATAAATAGTTTTGAAAATTCACTTGACATATTTATTATAATTTTATACAAACTAAAAATTCCAACAAAGTTTTTTGTAATTCCCTTCTTACAATAATAGGAACTAGGAATCAAAATAATGAAGTGAGTTTTATTTGGAAACATCTGCTCATCGATTTATTGATTACTAAGGATACCACTGATGCCGCAAGTTGCCCATCAGTGGGCCACTGAAGGCGTCAGTGGCATAAATATCACATGTTTCCTACAAGCAGTCTACTGATGATGGCCAATATTGTATTTTAAATTGTAATTCGAAATTTGGTATAATTTGGTTGAGTTAGAAAGCACAGTTGGAAGTGTATATAGCATATTATCATAAAGATTGAACACCTTGGTGCAAGCCATTGAATTCATTATACAGTGCTCATGAAAACAAGAGCTGGCATACTAGATTCCGCCATCAACTACTGAAGGGTAACACATTTGATCAGCATAATTGTAAATCATTTCTTCGCTAGATGGCAGATCTATCCAGTAATGCCTATAATGGGCAATTGCGCACAATTAAGGGGCTATAAGAAACTGATACATAATAATTTTGAAAATTAAAATCAAACTTTAATGAAATGCATATATTATATACAATAATATATAATATTTCTGCAAAATTTTAAGATTTTAAAGACTTTTTGTTTTGTTAGTTATGTTTGGCAAGTGAATGGCCATTGATCCCATTAATAGACCATTGGTTATCCGGCAATGCTTGCTATTTGGTTATTCAATTTATTAAATATTACTAATTATTATATCCAAAAACTATCTTCAAAATACAATCAATCATGCATAGCATAAATTCATTGTATATAGTTCAAATTTAATTGAATTTAATCATTTTGTATTATTTAGTTTTATTTTTTGTTATACTTCAGTTCGTAATTTTTGATTACCCTTCATACAAAAATTTCTATGGAAATGTTGGTTGCCTGGAGATTTCAATAGGAATTATATAGTTGGGGTGGGAATGGGGATAGAAATATCATGTCCAAATCTGAAAAAAAAGAAGTAGAGACTTTGGAATGCCCGAAGGTTTCATAATTACAAATTTTTTAATATAATCTAGAAAATTTACCGCCTTCCCTTTTACAGAATAGTTTCATGTTTTCCACAGAAAGCATTGGAATTTGATCTTGAGTTTTATATTTAACATTCTCGACCGTATCTTTCTCACTGTCAACTTCGACTGAAACGCTTTTTTTCTTAGGATGGCATTCAGGTACCAATATTTTAATTTTAGTCATTGTATATCACTTCCTGCATTAGCAAACAACGTGTTAAACTACGTTTCGCAATTGTTTAAACATGTCGTTTGTTTCAATCATACAATTTGATAGCATGATATATATACCTAGGATTTTTAAAGATGGCGACAAATGGCAAACTTAATGCCAGCATTGTGATTTTGATTTTTTATCACAATCTATTTGATATACACTCCATTTCTGAAAAATACATTCTTGTGAAATATAATTTTCATTTATTATTATTTGGAAAAAAATGTTTCTCGTAATAATGTTTGTAAATTTGCGGCAAATGAATAAGAGTTAACGTCTAAAAATTAGGAAGGGCAAGCGAGTTGACAACTTTTTTCACAACTTTTTCATAAAAATCTGTAGTTTTTTATAGTAACTAATTGTGAAGTCCTCTTTTATATACCTGTTTGGATGCTTACGGTTGAAAATATTATAAAATTGTTGGTGGATTCACTCAAAATGTTGGCGGGATTCCTCAGGCACCTGCTTAGTGAAGAGACTAATTTATGTATGCTAACTACATCTCTAATAATATTATATTATAATTTTCATACTGTCTATTGACGGACACAATTCTTTTAAGAACTTTGTTATTGAACAAATTTTTTTTAAATGCCTTAACGTGACATATTTCTCTCTTTTATTTTTTTCAAATTCATGATGTATATAATGTTTAAAAAAATTTATCTCAGCAGTCATTTGATGTTTTCACGAAATACAAATATCTATATTCTTTTAAAAATTTATATATATATATATATATATATATAGTGAAGAGAAATAGTATATTTCTAATATACTTTGTAAAACATAAAAGAGCCAATCTGATTTCTCACATAAAAAATTATAGTTTGTTTATCTTTCTCTAAAGTGGCTTGATGCAGTTGAAATATTTATGAGATGGGCAAGCAGTAATAGCATCATAGCACTTACGTTTTCACAGCTGAAATTGATGTTGTTGGCAATGTTCACTAATGGATTATCAATAGGTCGTCTTCTCCTTTCGCTTTGAAAAGGAACAGAAACACTCTCATATTGGCAAGATTTCATTTGCATCTAGCCCACGGGCTCCATGCGGATCGCCATGGGATCAATAGATACCAACTCTATTGGAAAAATTTGCAAATTTCATACTCCCAGAACAATTATATTTCCATGTTTTTTTTATGAGCTACACAAGTGCTCTTAACTTCTTAGGAACCAAATTGTAAATACATGTAGTCTCAGCAATTCTTTATGGTTATTTGGATTTATTTAAAATATATGTTTCAATGTTATCAAGGTGTTTGTGAGTAAACAATTGCACAAAACAATAGAATAAATTCAATTTTGGTTTTGTCAAGATCATATTTTTTTATCATCAAATTGCAATTCACAATAAAGACTAATATAAAAAATATGAATTTTCGTAATCTTAGGAATATGTAAAATAACATGCAAGTATGTCAATATTTCGAACTAATTACACATTTTTTCACTCATACACCCACTGTCGTTGGAAGAATCAATTAACTGTAAACTGGCCAATCCTCATTGAGGCATTTCATATTCAAGGACAGAATGTGGATCCGGCAAATAGATTTTGAATGACCCAATAAATAAGAGAGATGTCTATATATGCAAGATTTTAGATATCTTCATAGTTTGCGTATTTTTTAAGACATCATTACAAATTTTAGGAATCTCCCGGGTAGGTTAGAATTAAACTATCGGTGCTAAAATGACAATCTTGATAGCTATGTGTCAAATAAGTACTGCCTCACCACCAAAAAATTATAATTAATATCCGTATTTTGCAAAAAAAAGATAAAATTGGAAATTCATTTCTAAAAAACAAAATTTTAGCGACATTTCAACATTAGAATTGTTTGCTTGTATCGAACAGCTGCAACAGCAGGTTTCGTTTGGTGATGGATCGGCGTCTACCGTTTGTGGCTGCATGGTGCCATATGTTAGTGAAGCAGATGTCCCGGGTCTAAATATAAGTCTATTGTTAAACTGAATTTTAAAATATACCTAGCCTTCTTAATATTAATTCCTAAGACAAATTTCAAATAAATTAGTAGGGTCTCCAAGAAATTCAAGACTATGACCAAATTCATGTTTCAACATTTAATTCGTTTTAGCAAGTAAGCAAATGGTAGAATAAAGGCCCATGTGGGAAACATAATTACTACAACAACGTTGAAAATATTTTGACAGATTGAAGTAAATAAAGGTGTTTGAATCTCATCGATTTTTAATAAATTCAAATAGAGAGACATTTTCTAAAGGATTAATTCATAATTGCATAATGTCTCTGTGACAATACCACTACTAGAAACTGGATGATATATTTTACTTGAAAGCCTTGTCAATTTATTTAATCAAAAATTACTGAATAAATTTATTAATAAAATTAGAAAATCTAATGTTTTCGAGTATGCGGTATTTATGTATGTTCATACATTTAATGAATTTTTACGTTAATGATTTGAAAATACAACATAGTTGTTGTCACATACCTAATGCGGAACTAGGCAAATCAGTGATGTACTTTTAAGTATATGTGTACCAAGCAAATGAAAAACTAGCAACAATTTAAATTAAACTCGTGCAAATGTTAACCTGCTAGTCACAAAAACAAAGAAAATATATTGAAGAATCATAAAATTAAATTAAGGCACGTGGTAGCTTTATATTGCGAAAGGTTTTTAAGTTGTTTCTCTTTCAAACAAATACATCAAATCTGAATCAAATCTGAAACACTCATACTTTGTAAATCATAGTTTTGATTACAGTCAGCGACATTTGCAATCTAGAGAAGAGGTGTTCAAGTCTCACAAGTAGATACAGACAATGTAGTTAACATTTTAAAAGACATTTTATTGAAATTACTTATGCGATAAGTTTGTGAAGAAATCAAAACGGCCTATGAGCAGTTCAGTTGTATTAGTAGCTAAATAATTCTGCTCCATGTTTTGACCAAACATCAATGATTCACGCATCCAAACAAATTCACCCTAGGTAATTAAAACAAGCATAAGTTAACATGTTATAAGTTTTCCAAACAACTTATAACTTCCTCAAATAGAACATTTTATAAGTGTTGAAAGAAAAAATGATAGGACGTTTTCTATTAGAATCAAAATATTTGATTAAATATAAGATATTTGTTATTCACAAATGTAACTCGTTACTGTAATATATTGCAATACCAAATAAAGTGGTAATTATTAGCGAGCTTACATGCGTTAACTATGCGTTACTTCTCCTAGACATCAGGGAAATGTTGGGCAATAAATTAATTCATTTCCCTTTTTATTACGCACAACATTTATAATAATCAACAACAATGTTTTATCATTGTTATCGATGTTGCAAGAAATTTCTCGAAACAAGACAGTGCACACATCTGAGAGCCGCCCCAACAAATAATTCGTACTTTTTGCGTTTTACAGTCAGAAGGCCAATGGTTAGCACAAATGCCCATCTAATTTTAAAACACGTTCTATGCGATTTGGTAAAGCAGAAATCCTTTCTTGCCTTGTTTCATCATCCTTTGGAAAGCTATAAACTGATATTTTGGCCGAAGAGTCTTTTCTGCTGTCGTAATTGGTGCAGCAGTAACCCACAGAGCACTTCTTAGGCATTCATCTTGTGTGTAATAATTAATAATTGATCGCACGTAGAGTAATGAATTAATAAGTTAATCACTAAGCATTGGGTGAGCTTTTATCTAATGAGATGCTAGCGTTTGCAAGCATCGTCTCTTGGGAGAAACAGGAATTTAATGTTATCAAAACTATCATCAGCCTTCGATCATTTTGCTAATAATTTGGCTGCAAGGCCTATATTCAAGTATGCCTTGGCTTAGGAATAAGGTGTGAGTTGGCTTAGTTTAGGGTTAGGGTTATCGGGTTATGGTTTGGGTTAATGTTAAGTTTGGGGAAGGAGTTTGGACGCAAAAGTACCAAATAATTAAATTGATTTTGGCAGCCTCTCCCTGATGTGTGCGCTCGGCTAAATTTGAATGTAGGCAACAACCATTTTGTTATTTTTAGAGTAATTCGAACAATATTGTCCCCTAAACTTTTATAAAACAACACAGTAACTAAGGTTAAGCAAAATACGACCCAAACATCTTGTTTTAATTTTTGATGTCAAATTTTACGTATTTATAGATTTTGGGAAAGCAGGGAAAAATACTGAAAGGTAAGATTTTTGAAAAAATAAACAAAAACATAATGATTCGTTGTATGACGATGAGGAATGTATATTCATAATATTTTGACCAACTAAATTTATGCTCCTAACAAAATACTGCTTAATAAGAAACTTAAGATTTTTCAAATCTAATGCTTCCAAGTGGAGAATTGTAACCGATAAGGGGAAAGAAATAAATAAAAAGTAAAATAAATCATGTACTGGGTGAGAAATTGGGCAGTTGTGTGTTAAAAGCCTAAATGTGATAACTTCGTTGTATTAAATACCTTTCAGAAGCTTGATGTCTGATATCATCTTTTACTGCGCAGTCCAGTATCACACTTGGAAATAAATTACAAGTTGATACTTTGCGTTCATCTTTAAGTATTTGATCGTTTTCATTAAGTAGCTCATCTCTGAATAATAAGTTCAATAAATTTGCTTTGCGGTTGATTCGCTTTGCAATTTCTGCCTAAAATGTCTGCTAGTAAATATAAAATCTTAATCATAAAATAAAATAGTTTTGATTTATTAAGTGACTCACAAACTTAACATCTATATTAATTAAGGTATTTAATTCACCCTTCCTCCATTAATTCTTAATTATTTTATCTATTTGTATTATTTTGATATTGAAATTGGCCTTAACCCAATAAATAATAAAACGTTTTATATCCGTCTTATAATGGCATAACACGTAGTAAGACGTCTTAATGTACGTCTTTCAAACGTCTCATAAAACACCATTTCTAAACGTAGCTGAATGCCATCTAGTGTCCAAAAATGATATTTTAAACATTTTCTAAACGACTTCTAAACGTCTTCTAAACCATTTTAACACTAGAACTACCAAGTGAGTCAAAATTGACTCAAATTAAAATTTTGTTTACTTACGTATGCATCCATTAAAAACAACAGCAGGTATATACACCTCCAAAAATATTGATAATCTATTTGAATTTCCATATTGTAAAGTTTTTTTCATTCTTTTATGTAATTTTTTAATTGAAATGCTACATGTAAAATGAATCTCAAGGACTTGTAATGGTTTTCTAAACAATGTTAAGACGTGCCATAAGACGTCTTCTAAACGTTTTATTGTTTATTGGGAAAGGTTAATTCAAATAATGGAATTGCAATAATTACTAGACTTCTAGTTGTGAATTACTTGAAATGAGTTTTCTAAATTTTGAGGGGAGTTATTAATTAACTTACTTTCACATCAGAAATAAGCATATCTTCAGTAACTTTAATTTCTATTGGCTCGTCTTGATCAGGTACAGGT
>CABFPE010000196.1:659302-674350 GCA_900660155.1 Hofstenia miamia | reverse complement strand
AATTTTACAAACGAGTATTTCCCATATAAAAGTTGAACCCGGCAATGACATTCCAGGATTTCTCTACTGTAAATATTCAGCCAAATATACTATCTTGAATTAAAATTTTTTTATATATTCCAACAAGTGGTAAAAAAAGACATAAATCTATACAATTAATCTTTACTTTCTAGATTTACAGTTCAAAATCATCATTTCTAGATCCCTCGCTATTCAATCTATATTTAAATGATATTCCTAAATTTATTGATGTTAAATCCATTCAATTTGCAGAAGATACTCTATCATGGACATCCGATTTAAGAATTCTACCAGAAAACTTATTTAATGTAAATAATTTTTTTCAACATAATATGATGAAATTGAATATTAAAGAAACGGAATTTATTATCATGAAGAATAGAAGTTGAAAAGTAAAACCGTTAGAATCAATATGTATTGAAGAACTAATAAAATTAAACATTTTAATGTTGAAATTGACAATAAACTAAAATTTACAGATCAGATCAAAGCAACTACAAAGAACATAGCCACTGGATTTAAGATATTTACGAAAATATCATAAAGAAATTGGAGATTATATTACTAAGATTTCTCATACTATCACACTTTTTGTATTCTTCTCTTTTATTTACCAATGTTTGAAAACTTGAAGAAATTTTTAATTGTGCAATTAATGCAATCTTTTAAACAATTTTGGACAAGATCTTCACTAGAATTAAATAAAAATGTCCAGAAACCAATTAACAATCAAATTTAAAACGAAACTAGGAGAAAAATTCTTTGCCAATTTCGCAACTGATTTATGGAACATGCTCCATCCAGATATAAAAAGAAACAAATTTTAATAAATTTACAGAATCAACTAAAACTTTATTCAAGAAATTATGTTCAATTAGTTAAGAAATCGTAAAACAAAGCCCATAAAATATAATAAAGCTAATGAAAAATTAGAAACCAACAACTTAAGTCCTCCAGGACACTAAATTCTCAAAACCAAGGTTATCTTAAAGTTTTCTACAACAAAGTGAATTTATAATACTGCTTAATGTTTTTTCTTTCTTTCTAAGTTTCAATCACTTTATTTGTAAAAAAAAAACAAAAAAATAAATAGTAATAACTAAATAACTGTGTGTTGTGTATAGCACAAAATAAATTTCAGTGATGAAGTTGTGTGTGTAGTTATAAATTCACACTACATATAATACGTAATACCAATTGCAATTTATCTTAGTGAAGCAATTTTTATTCAAGCGATATGCTCAACAAAAATTCAACCAAATTTTAGACAAGGGTAAAAAATATTTTAATAATGTCATGTAAGCTGATGAAAACGTTTTTAATTTGGTAAGATGCTTGTTAATGTGTATTTCTCTACCCACTTATTGTTAAAATCTGCATTTGAAATAGATCTTTTGGAATATTATCTAAATTATCAGAAGTACTAAAAATTCAATGTAATCAAGAAAATTTACCGCCTTCTCTTTCACAGAACAGTTTCATATTTTCCACAGAAATCATTGGATATTGATCTTGTATTTTGTATTTAACATTTTCAACTGTTTCTTCTTCAACTTTTCCTACAATGACATAAATGTGTTGAAGTTTTGCGGGATGGTTTTGAGGGAACTTTATCTTGATTCTCATGATAAATCAATTCCTGCTTTAGCAAATAGTGTGCTAAAATGTGTTTCGCAATTGTTTAAACATGTTGCTTGTTTCAACCATACAATTTGATGACAGATATACAGTTAGGATTTGTGAAGCGGATGTCCGAAAGTGACAAAATTCACGCATTCATTAAATAAATTGATTTCTGTAATTAATGCTAGGAGGTGTATAAAATGAGTTGAAATGCAAAACGTTGTATGAAGAACATCAGTGATATTTGCGTCAAAGTAACGAAATAAGAGGTCTACTTAAATTTAGAGTGAAGGATCCCATGACCATGGACTATTAGTGAAATCTGTAGTAGTAGATATTAATCAGAATTTCATCATTTTTGTTTGGATGCAAAAATGGAAACTAATATTAAATTTTGCGATTGCATCATAATTATTTACCCTTTCTTGAAATTTCAAATCTTATAATAACTGCCACGTTCCTTTAGGAAATTTTATAACTCTTTCAATTACTGTTTCTTATGAATATTGGGAATACAAATGTAGATTTGTGTAGCACAAATTTAGCGGTATCTAGTTCTTTGAAATAGTTTTCAAAGACAAATTTTGATACGGGGATATTAAATAATGTTTTACATGCACTAGGTATATAACATAGATAGTGTTGAGTCAGGTCTGGATTTTGAGATCTTGTCTATTATGATTAACCAGATCAGGCCAGGATTCAAGCAAGGGTTGAAAGCATCCTATTCATTTGATCAATTTGACATCATTCTGTGATTATACTATGGAAACATTTAGTTAACTCAGAATAGGTTGGCATCAATGCTTAGCTTTACTGCTTCCCTTCATTTCATATTAAATATATGCAATAGGCTGATGCAAAACAACAAAAGTGATTAGGCTATGATAACACTTTATAATTCCCGTATTCTAACTATGCAACGTTAATAGCATATGTTTTGTTGAGATATGATTGGCTATCAGCTAAAGATAGGGTTAACCTGCTTACTCAATGAAAAGCTTATGTCCACTTTTCTGGTAAGGAAATCTTAAATTTTAACAAAGTGTTACGATGGCTGCATAACTGTGTTCAATTTTGGAAAAATTATTTATTAGAATAAATGTTTGGTTCCTGTACAATAAGTTTTAACAAAACCTGATATTTTCATTAAAATACAGTGTAAACGAAAAGGAGAACGTTTATTCAAAAAGAGGACGATGTTGCTTTTATGAAATCATCTATGGACATCAGGATTGAACAGGTTTAAATCAGTTCAGGTTAACACTGAAGAAGGTTAGGATTAGTCAAATCTGAAATAAAGGTAAACTCATCTTTAATTATAAATGCATGTAATAGAAATACTGTTACCGGAAATCAACATTTTCAACAACATTCTCAAAGCCTATTAGAAATTTGNTTTAATTGTTTTGTGTTGTTTACATTATTTCAAAATTTCTTAATTAATTTGTTAACAACAATTAGATTAATTTATATATTTCCAAATAAACAATATTGATCTATGAACTGATTGAAGTATATATTCGATACTCATTTCCGAAAATCAATGTTATGATGTTCGAACGATTCACACTTTAAACAATGCTGCTATGAAGACTGCCCACATTTTTAAATTAAATTGGATTTTTTTGTAAATTTCGATTTATTCTGCTATGGTGTTTACAGTTTAGGTGGGCAACCAGACATAATTCGATCGTTCTTTTTAAATTTGAATTCTTAACCAACTTTTAGACAAGTAAAAACTGTTTCAATATTGTATCGGATAGACTGGTTAAAGTGTTTTGCTCTTGGTAAGCTGCTCGTAGAGTTGATTGTCCAAATCCAGAGCTGCCATGGGATGGGGTGGCGTGTAAACAGTTCCATCCCCATATGAATCCCCATGGGTATTTGGTAGGGATTATTTCTCATTTTTCGAAATTTACAACACCACTTGACAATATTTCTCATTCATATTATAATTTATTTTATGTATCTATACAGAATCATGGAAATCTAGAAATATATAATAGACTAGACACATGATAACATAAATTTCCTGTGTAAGCGTAAAATAGAGATAAATTAACCGCGCTAGTATTTTTGAAATATACTAAGGTGTACGGTAATAAAATAAAAAGATTCCGTCCGTTACATTAGCTGAGCGACTTGTCCTTGTTCATTTGAAGAATTTGGAGCCCATCCTACTGGATAGTGATTTTGGTTCCTTGTTTGTTTTGAAACGGTTGCAATATGAACAACAAAGCTTTTTGCAATTCCTTTCTTACAATAACAGGAACTAGGAATCAAAATAATGAAGTGAGCTTTACTCATCGATTAATGATTACTAAGGATACCCCTGATGCCGCAAGTTGTCCATCAGTGGGCCACTGAAGGCGTCAGTGGCACAAATATCACATGTTTCCTACAAACAATCTACTGATGATGGCCAATATTGTATTTTAAATTGTAATTCGAAATTTNAGTCAAATCTGAAATAAAGATAAACTCATCTTTAATTATAGATGCATGTAATAGCAAACCTGTTCCCGGAAATCAACATTTTCAAACAACATTCTCAAAGCCTATTAGAAATTTGCAAATCTTAGGATATTGCATGCTGATACCTCACCTAAAGAAGTTATAAATATTAACTATTTTTTAATGAAGAGAGACATTTTAAAAATCATTGGAGAAACGATAAAATACCAAAATTTCTTTATGTATATGCTGACCGCCAATGTTCAATTGAGACACTTTCTAATCAAACTCAAATTACTAGCATCTTTTCAAGTGTAGAAGAAGAAGAAGAAGACATTTCTCTATTCTGTGCAATTTTCAGATTTTGGATTTTTCATTAGTTTGCGAATTATAAGTGCTAAATATTGTTTTAGGATATTATCCATACAAAAGATAAGTCATTGAATGGAACCTCCTCATAGTTGAAATCACTGTCGCGAGGTAAGAACACAGGAAGTCACTAAATTGGAAGCTCATCATTAAAATTACACAATCTAGAACTGGCCTAGTGCTCCTTGTTTCAAAGCAAGGTTGAAAACCACTGTGGAATGAATTACACTACAGTTTTTTAATTGTTTTGTGTTGTTTACATTATTTCAAAATTTCTTAATTAATTTGTTAACAACAATTAGATTAATTTATATATTTCCAAATAAACAATATTGATCTATGAACTGATTGAAGTATATATTCGATACTCATTTCCGAAAATCAATGTTATGATGTTCGAACGATTCACACTTTAAACAATGCTGCTATGAAGACTGCCCACATTTTTAAATTAAATTGGATTTTTTTGTAAATTTCGATTTATTCTGCTATGGTGTTTACAGTTTAGGTGGGCAACCAGACATAATTCGATCGTTCTTTTTAAATTTGAATTCTTAACCAACTTTTAGACAAGTAAAAACTGTTTCAATATTGTATCGGATAGACTGGTTAAAGTGTTTTGCTCTTGGTAAGCTGCTCGTAGAGTTGATTGTCCAAATCCAGAGCTGCCATGGGATGGGGTGGCGTGTAAACAGTTCCATCCCCATATGAATCCCCATGGGTATTTGGTAGGGATTATTTCTCATTTTTCGAAATTTACAACACCACTTGACAATATTTCTCATTCATATTATAATTTATTTTATGTATCTATACAGAATCATGGAAATCTAGAAATATATAATAGACTAGACACATGATAACATAAATTTCCTGTGTAAGCGTAAAATAGAGATAAATTAACCGCGCTAGTATTTTTGAAATATACTAAGGTGTACGGTAATAAAATAAAAAGATTCCGTCCGTTACATTAGCTGAGCGACTTGTCCTTGTTCATTTGAAGAATTTGGAGCCCATCCTACTGGATAGTGATTTTGGTTCCTTGTTTGTTTTGAAACGGTTGCAATATGAACAACAAAGCTTTTTGCAATTCCTTTCTTACAATAACAGGAACTAGGAATCAAAATAATGAAGTGAGCTTTACTCATCGATTAATGATTACTAAGGATACCCCTGATGCCGCAAGTTGTCCATCAGTGGGCCACTGAAGGCGTCAGTGGCACAAATATCACATGTTTCCTACAAACAATCTACTGATGATGGCCAATATTGTATTTTAAATTGTAATTCGAAATTTGGTATAATTTGGTTGAGTTAGAAAACACAGTTGGAAGTGTATATTGAATACTATCATAAAGATTGAACCTGACCTTGTGCAAGCCATTGAATTCATTATACAGTGCTCATGAAAACAAGAGCTGGCATACTAGATTCCGTCATCAACTACTGAAGGGTAACACATTTGATCAGCATAATTGTAAATCATTTCTTCGCTAGATGGCAGATCTATCCAGTAATGCCTATAATGGGCAATTGCGCATAATTAAGGGGCTATAAGAAACTGATACATAATACTTTTTGAAAATTAAAATCAAACTTTAATGAAATGCATATATTATATACAATAATATATAATATTTCTGCAAAATTTTAAGATTTTAAAGACTTTTTGTTTTGTTAGTTATGTTTGGCAAGTGAATGGCCATTGATCCCATTAATAGACCATTGGTTATCCGGCAATGCTTGCTATTTGGTTATTCAATTTATTAAATATTACTAATTAATATAATATCCAAAAACAATCTTCACAATACAATCAATCATGCATAGCATAAATCAATTGTATATAGTTCAAATTGGATTGAATTTAATCGTTGTATACTATTTAGTCTTATGGTTATACTTCAGTTCGTAATTTTTTATTACCATTCATACAAAAATTTCTATGGAAATGTTGGTTGCCTGGAGATTTCAATAGGAATTATATAGTTGGGGTGGGAATGGGGATAGAAATATCATCCCCACAACAGCTATGTCCAAATCTGAAAAAAAGAAGTAGAGACTTTGGAATGCCCGAAGGTTTCATAATTACAAATTTTTTAATATAATCTAGAAAATTTACCGCCTTCCCTTTTACAGAATAGTTTCATGTTTTCCACAGAAAGCATTGGAATTTGATCTTGAGTTTTATATTTAACATTCTCGACCGTATCTTTCTCACTGTCAACTTCGACTGAAACGCTTTTTTTCTTAGGATGGCATTCAGGTACCAATATTTTAATTTTAGTCATTGTATATCACTTCCTGCATTAGCAAACAACGTGTTAAAGTACGTTTTGCATTTGTTTAAACATGTCGTTTGTTTCAATCATACAATTTATGATAGCATTTTATATATACCTAGGATTTGTAAAGATGGCGTCAAATGGCAAAGTTAATGCAAGCATTGTGATTTTGATTTTTTATCACAATCTATTTGATATACACTCCATTTCTGAAAAATACATTCCTGTGAAATATAATTTTCATTTATTATTATTTGGAAAAAATTGTTTCTCGTAATAATGTTTGTAAATTTGCGGCAAATGAATAAGAGTTAACGTCTAAAAATTAGGAAGGGCAAGCGAGTTGACAACTTTTTTCACAACTTTTACAGAAAAATCTGCAGTTTTTTATAGTAACTAATTGTGAAGTCCCCTTTTATATACCTGTTTGGATGCTTATGGTTGAAACTAATATAAAATTGTTGGTGGATTCACTCAAAATGTTGGCGGGATTCCTCAGGCACCTGCTTAGTGAAGAGACTGATTTATGTATGCTAACTACATCTCTAATAATATTATATTATAATTTTCATACTGTCTATTGACGGACACAATTCTTTTAAGAACTTTGTTATTGAACAAATTTTTTTTAAATGCCTTAACGTGACATATTTCTCTCTTTTATTTTTTTCAAATTCATGATGTATATAATGTTTAAAAAAATTTATCTCAGCAGTCATTTGATGTTTTCACGAAATACAAATATCTATATTCTTTTAAAAATTTATATATATATATATATATATTGCTAGTGAAGAGAAATAGTATATTTCTAATATACTTTGTAAAACATAAACGAGCCAATCTGATTTCTCACATAAAAAATTAAAATTTGTTTATCTTTCTCTAAAGTGGCTTGATGCAGATGAAATATTTATGAGATGGGCAAGCAGTAATATCATCACAGCATCTCCACCCGAGCCCAATGGCTAAAGCTGTAGTCGATAAAGTTAAACTCAAAACAAATATAAAAAGGTTTAGAGAATTTCATGATCAAGATTAGTGAGAACCAAAAATGTAGCTTCGCGCCCAACTCGCGACATTATAGATAGATAGATAGATGAAATGTACAATCAATAACAGGTACGTTTGACAAGCACCGATCTCATGAACTCCCTGACCAAGCATTCGTTGTAGGTTGCATATAATGTGTAATGATCATTACTACCAATACAAGAACATATCAGTGTCCTAGAAGCAATTTAAACTTATAACGTTTTCAGCAAAAATGAAGGCTTAAATATTACAAACTTATTATCTAAGACTTAGATTGCATAACTTCTTTAATATTTTGTGACAGCTTTTAATATTTTCATTATTTGAATATGATTGAATAACTTCTTATTAGTGTCAAGAGTTTGCAGAACTACTAAAATTATATGAAACAATGCTTAATTCAATTTTTATTTTGATTCAAATGGACTTAATTTTTATAGAGTGATGATATTTCGCAATATATGAAATAGTCGATTTTCATCAAATATTTTTGTTTTGAAATTATAAATATAAATAATATTTAATAATTTACTTCCAACTTTGATTTTCCCCCTCTAATACCTTTATTTCAGAAAGTTTGGGTATCTCTATTGGTTATGTAGCCTTCATCCGAGTTCACCAATAAGATCATTATTTTATTAATTCTCATACTTTAACCGCCAAACACGAGAAAAATGTTTCATTTGACAATAATCTTTCTTGTCACTGAAACACATTCAGTCTCAACAAACAATTTCTATAAGAATATGGTGAAGGTGTTTATGAAAGCAAATATCCAGCCAAGTTTAAGCAACTTTATACTCTAAACGATACTCCTGATGACTCAACTTAACAAAGAACTTTCTTAAAAATTTCACTGAAAGTCAAAATGCACACTGTAAAAATTTTGTTGGAGTACTCGATTGGGCAGAAATACACTAAATGCATCTTTGTGGAATTGTTTGAACTCGAGAAAACTGACAATAATGTCGTAACGCAGGAGTTAACAGAACACTTTGAAGCAAATGTTGGTGCAATTAAAAGAATTACTACTGAACGATCAAATTTTTAATCTGCCTAGCAATGCTTCGAATAGGCTGACTATGATATTCGAGCCATGAGTGATATTGCTAGTATTAATGCTTTTTTACTGAGAGAATTTTGAGAATGTTCATTCATAAATTGATGAACTTGGTCAATCGGCTAGGGGTTCAAATTTGGAAGCTTTGAAGAAAATTATTTCCAGCGATCACATTTAGCGTCAGCTTGCATTCATGACAATAGTATTCAGATGTTTGTGCAGATCATTTACTAAGGTAGGTGATTATCATGCATTAAAAATGTCGCAGTAGCGTAGAGTGTGGTAACTCTGACCCAGTTTAGTTACTCTTTGCCTTGTCATTCCTTATCAAGTTAGAATTATATCACATGGTTTCTAAATTGAAAATCAAGGCCATAGATTTCGAATTAGATCGGCGTTTTGATGTCAACCTGACACAGTTTGTTCTATGTACCAAAAATTGGGTGGTCAATGTTTTCCTCCATTGGTGGGGTAACTTTGGCCACCCTGAATTGATCACAAAATTGTGTGTCGAATGTGATATGTTTTCGAGTACAAAAGCGATATATTAGAAATTCTCATAAAATAAAATAATTTTGGTTTTAAATGAATTTCTTCGAGTTCAGTAAGCACTGTAAGTCTTCCTGGACGTTTTGAATGCTTTCCAGATAAATAATTCTTTAATGATGACCTTGAGATGCAGTATTTTTTGATATAGTTCTTGCACTGCCACCAGACCTCACTTCTTCTGCACCTTTTTGAAGATCTGCGTCTGTGTAGTCGTGGTATTGACGAGTTGCTTTAGAGACATATTTTCGAGGCATTGTTATAGATCTGTAAAAAATCATATTCATAAATATTCTGATATAACATTCAGAAATAATTAATATTCATTACATACAAATCTTGTCGATTTGTTGTTTTCATCTGAGGACTCGTTGAATCATGAATATTAAACTTTTTTATAAAAAATCCATTAAGTCATTAAAATACTCCGTTATATCTATCTATAATATATTCAAAGCATCATTGTGAGACACATAAACACTCGCTGAAAATATCTTTCGTACACTGCTAAAAAAGAATGATCCTTTGTTTGCATTAAAATAAAAATTTTTGATGCTATATGCTCTTTGGTCTATTGGATAAGAATGATTGATAGGTGGCCAAAGTTACCCCACACATGAAAAATTATTCATAAAAATCGGAGGGTGAATTTGTCCACCGTATTAATTTCTTTGCTTTCGATTTTAGAACAAATCAAATACTCTCATTGAATTGGCCGTTCTTTTTTTCATTACCTTTCAGAATTTCGTTAATATGGGTATTCTCAATGTTATTTTAATATATCAAAGTTTGCACCATTTCAAACTCATCTGAATTTCAACTTTTGAACTCCGAAACGTTTATTGACAAAACTAACAGTATCTTGATCCTGATTTGTTGTTTTTTGTTTAAAATGCCTATCAATATCCGTTTGAGCACAAAACAAAGGACAGGGGCATTCCAGTTTAGCTTTGGCGCTTTAAAAACATTTGTTGCTATGGGTGAGTCAAAGTTACTCTCAGTGGCCAAAGTAACCCCACTCTACGGTACTTGATTCTTGTATTTACAATGTAAGAGAACGTTCAACGCAGTTTTTTGGTGAAAAGCTAACTGACTTTGCAGTGGATTCTGCATCACTCGTTAAATAACTTAGCATGCGTTTCGCAGGGCTTTCATATCAGACAATTATATTGAGTATTATAATAAATTCGAAATAAATCAATGTGTTTAAAATATAATGCTCTTCCTATACCTGTACTATTAATAGAATCAGCATTGTGATGTTGGTTGGCATTTAAAATTCGCCAATCGCAATAATTAGTATCTTCCGATGAGCAGTTAGCAAGCTTCGGCTTACCATTACTGAATCTATACGTAAATGATATTCCCAGCTTCATTGGTGCTAAATTTATTCAATTTCAAGATAATATTTATTATAAGTATACATTCAAAATATAGATTTTACAAGAAAATTTAAAGTAAAAGCATTTTGTTCAACAAAATATGATGAAATTGATTATTGAGGAAACTTCATTTATGATTCTAAAGAGTAGAAATGGAAAAGTACAACCAATAAAATAGAAGATTATATTATTAAGATCTCTTATATTATCACATTGTCTTATTCATTTTTTATATACTAATGTAACTAAGAAAATATTTCAAAAACTTTTGAATTGGGCAAGCAGTACAATCTGTCATATAAAAAGATCAAGAACAAAAAATGCTTATCAAAATAAAATTACCTCTCGCTATTTTGGAAAAGATCGTCACTAGAATTAAATATAAAGAAAATAGGAGAAAGATCGTTTACAAATTTTACAATTGATTTATGGAACAAGCTCCATCCAGATATAAAGGAAGAACCAAATTTCTATAAATTTAAGGAATCTATAAAAATGCCATTAAAAAAGAAGCTCTAATTATTTGACAAATCATAAAACGAAATCAATAAAATATGGCAAAGCTAAATGAAACAACCAACAACTTAAATCTTCGGCGACATTAATGTATCGAAAGCGAGATAATCACAAAATTTTCTACTATATCTTTTAATTCTTTATAAGTGACAATCAGTTTATTTGTAACCACACAAAATAATTAATTATTATTTCATTACTTCTCACAGCTTCATGCTGGTATCCCTCTCATCTCGGAGAACTCACCAGTTCCCAGGGAGTCTGATAGTTTTTATCAGGACTCTAGCTGTACCTAACAATGTTGCTTTCTGTGCTACCACTCCTCCCCACTTTGGTACTCCCAAATCCTTCAAGTATCTCTTATGTTTCTTACTCACTGCTCCAAGTGCTCCTACAACTACCGGGACTACTTCAACCTTCCTCAACTTCCACAGTCTTTCTATTTCCTCTGCCAACTTTCTATACTTGTCTATCTTCTCTTTCTTCTTGCTTTCTACATTCCTGTCCTTTGGTACTGCTATGTCTATCACTGTTCCCAATCATTTCTCTTTGTCTACCACTACTATGTTTGGCCTCCTTGCTTCTATCACCTTGCTTGTCTCTATGTTGAAGTCCCACAGTATCTTAACCTTCTCATTCCCTATGGCTCCTTGCGGCTTGTGCTCATACCACTTGTCTTCTGCTTCTAACCCATGTTTCCTGCTCAAGCTGCAGTGTACCATTCGTCCCACCTTGTCATGCCTGAACTTATACTCATTCTGTGCCAATTTCTCACATAATTTCTGCTATCAGATGATCTACTGTCTCCACCTCTTTCTTACATAGCCTACACTTATCACTTCCTTCCTTTCTTCTGTCTATATGCTTCTTCACCCAGTTTGTCCTTATTGCTTGCTCCTGTGCTGCCATTATCAGTGCTTCTGTTTCTCTTTTTAGTCCTGCCTTCTTTAACCACTTGCTGCTCTCTTCTTTGTCTCACATTTCTGTATTCCTCCAGTATTCTCCATGCGTTGCGTTCTGCCTATATCTTGTTTGTCTCTTTGATTTCATCCTACTCTGGTATACCTTATTTTCTTCAATCTCAGTTCTTATCTTCCTTAACCCCCCCTACATTCCTTTAGCCCTAGTGCTTCTGCTTCTGTAGTTTCCTCTACACTTAGCAGTCCTTTCCTTCCCCTCTACATCTCCATTTAAGTTGAAGTATATTATTATTATTAGAATTATTATGGACGTCGTTGAGAACGGTCGGGTTTCGTGTTCTCTCTGGAAGCGGTAATTAATGACGTATTCGCTGGTGCCACAACACTGGACGCGGCATTTGCTTTCATTAAGACTAAAAAAAGTCGCAGCTACATCAAATGTTTTACCGACTCAGTCAAAGTAATTCAAACGAAACTCTTTTATTTGTTTTCCGTTAGTGTATTCAAGATCTTAAGACATCTCTACTGAAAGAGCATCCACTCATACGTCTCATATATCTTCAGTAGAATCAGAATCTTCAAATGAAACAGAAATTTCTCCTTCGTCACCTATAATAAAATCTAAAGATTCCGAAGTGCAACCATCATCCGCGTCAACATCCGCCACTTCCAACACATCATCAGAAAAACAGACTACGCACATCAAACGCATCAAATCAAATTCTACAACACTCGTTCTTGGAAGCTCGATTCTCAAATATGCTAGATCACATAATCTCCTCTTTAATCAAACTACAACAGTTCACAGCTATCCAGGACACAGCACTCAACAGCTCAACGAAAAAGTAAAAAACTACACACCACAACGCCTTCAACACGTCGTCATTAACACAGGCCTCATCGATTTCTTGAACAATCCTCGGCAGTTTCAGCAATCTCTACATCAACGTATCACCTCGGTTCGTCAAAATTTCTCACCTATTCATATCATCTTTTAATTAAACCGTTCAATTAAACAAGTCTTTTCATACAACTGCTAAAGAAGAACCACTCTACACACTGAAATTCAAGGTTTATACTTTCCTAAATCGTATTCTAAAAACGCATGAATTGGGTCTCTAAGTTTCTTTTCAATTATATATTACATATAATTTAGAAGCTTAAACTTTAAGCCACAACTGAATAGGCCTACATTAAATTGTATGTGTCAGGGCTTATTATGACGTTAGACTACCAGAGCATTGAATTTTTTGTTCTATTAGTTTTCAGTAATATGTAAGTCATTGTCCTTCTAAGTTTCGCTGCTTGATGATGAAAACCATTGATTTTATGAGGTGAGCCCTTTTGGAGTGTTCTAGTCCTATTTTTGCCGGAAGAGGGATGCTGAGGAGGCACACTCTTGAAAAGTAATGGCAAATCTCGATTTTGAAAGATTTGGCACCAATTTTTTTTACTTTTCTTATAATATTTTTAGCAAGACATAATATCTAAAAATTATAGTTTCATTATGTTTCTAGTTATACACATACTTTTTTTTAAAGAAGTTAGTATTTTTATTGCTATCTTCATCAAAAAGTTTGCTTCAGAACTTCAGCTCAGAATGGGATCGGATAATTGCTTTCTTAATGAGTTCAGTTTGTCATTGGTCACCATTCTGCCAAATATTAAAGTTGCTGTGGTCTTTGAACACATCTCACAATTTTTTGTTATTACATACAATTTGCTGAAGTCAGAGTTCCAGAACATCGAATTTTATGATCTCTTAGTATTTAGCCATTTTATTCCTTTTATTGACTTCGATGTAATTATTAAAAAACTTTATTAACTTAATTCATGAAGAAATTTATCAATCTTACATAGAGATTGATACCGAATAAAGTAACTCGGGGCCAAGATATTATATCATGATTTTAATTGCGTTATATACTCATGGTTTTCAATATAACCCAGTGTTCTAATGCCCAGTTAAAAATCTATGATAGTTATGAACGTTTTTGCGATGTTAAATTTTGAAAAAGAAATGCGCTGTAATTAAATGGAATCAGGAAAAATGAAACGTATTTCCTACATCACGCAAATTGTACAAATATGTTGCTTCAGATGCCATTTTTTTCAATTTTTGGGAAAGAAAAATATCTAATTTTAAGTCATTCTCTATTAGTTTACGAAGGTAATTTACACATGTGCTTTGAAGAATTACATTATCACAAACATTTTTTAAAATATTTTTAGTACACTTTCTTTGTTCTTTAGATGAAAAAATAATAAATTGAGATTTGTCAGAATTAATTTTCAGTTTATTACGATTCAATAATGTTACGAGATTTTTAAGATCTTTTGTCAGACGTCTGGTTGCATAAGAGGAATCTTTTGCTGTTCGTAATATGCAATGTATCATCTGCATATTGATAAATACTTCTGTTTTCCAAGGATTTTGAAATATCATTTACGTGTAATGAAAATAGAATGGAGCCTAGTACAGGTACTGGGCAAGAACTATATTTGTAATAGTATATTTTGAACAATTTAATCCATTTTTAGTCGTTGTGTGCGACTGTCTAGAAAAATAATAATAAAACATATTGCATTGAATCTAAAACATCGTTGCCTAAAATTTTTCTATTAAAATAACGAAATTTAGTGAGATAAATGCTTTACTTCAATCGACTAAAGCTACCGCTGAGAACAAGTTTTAATTTAAATTTAGTTTAATCTTTTCTGTGATTGATAAAATCGTATCAAATATGTTAAATTTAGGTCGAAGTCCAAATTGATTATTTGAGAAAATTTTATTGTCATTTATAATTATATATATATATATATATATATATATA
>CABFPE010000196.1:614407-658970 GCA_900660155.1 Hofstenia miamia | reverse complement strand
CCACAACACTGTATATAGTAATGAAAAAATGAATTCAAACGCCATTGCTTTTTTGTTGGATTTTATCAATACGAATTTCTTATAGCGTAGTGTGAAATACCTTTTCAAGACATTGCTTATGTTTATAGCACAAATTTTTCATGAAAAATTGACAACACGTCGATTTTCTGCTCTCATCATGCTTGGCAGTACATTCCATTTTTTCCCCAATATCTAGCATTCGATGCTGTAATAAACTTTGAAAAATTCCGAAATATCTTAGAGATTACATCAAGCATACAATTGCGTTAAATGTTTTATATTATGAATTACAGATATCCTAAACATATGCAATATTTAAGCGCAAGTAAATAACTTTTTGGTTACTATGTTATGCCAGAGCTATTGAGAGATATGTAAAGAGGTTTAAATAAAAACTAAACAATTCAAGTATATATAATACACGTTGTTGTAGAGAAAAAATTTTTAATAAATTTATAGGAGGGAATATTACAAGATCTAATTTAGTAAATGGAGTATTTCTCACATATACCAGCTGACCGAAAAACAAGAGACAGTAGCAGCATAAGATTATCACCAATGACTGAATTTAGAAAGAGAAAACGTCGATTGATTAGTGAACTTCTTAAAATTGAAAAGGGACGTGGACTAGAAGGCGGATTATCTGTTATTAGATTCGCCTCACTATGGATGTATAAAGTAGGTAGGTGTTGATTCTAAGTATTTTATTGTGGTAGGAGCTTCTGCACGGAGTAGTAATAAGAAAGTAATATTACAAATCTAGTAGTAGGCAATCGTTAAATGACATCGTTAGCCCATTATATAATACTTAATCGTTTTGCCCACATCTTTAAGTTATTTTTTCCAACCTTGTTAGGAAATTCAGGAATTCTGCGAATTGCAAACATTTATTGGTAAGTGTGCTCCTCAGTTACGGTGAAAATTTGAGATAAATATTATTCCTGTCTTTGAAATATTTGAAAATGTTAACTTTTCTTCAATGGAAAATGCGATTTATGCAAAAATGTTGAGTTCCTACCATTCCCACTATTCAAACAGTGAGGGATCTAAAGCCCAAGACAACAACAACTCTTGGTTTTTTAAAGAGTTCACCCATGTCCCGTCTAGATGTGTCGCGCACAAAGTCAGAAGCCTCCGAGAAAATAAAACGGAAAAATGATTCTCCATTCAGTGGTGTTTTGAGATTTGAGATAGCTGCATTGTTATTGAGTTATAAGCAATTAGATTTTTTGTTATAGCCTTTTGTGCAAAAATTTTTGCCCACTTCCACGATGTTTTTAACTCTGTCAATTATGCATTTACCAATATAATGTACGGATGTTTCCATAAGTTTGCTCAAAAACAGATATATTTTAGGTTCTGTCAACTATTTGGTAATTGAAGCAATTTTTTAGGTCGTTACTTACATTGATTTTTTTATGAAGTATGAGTTTCAAGCATTTCCTAGTCGAAATTTCTTGAAATACTTTAAACAAAATTCAATTTTCAGCAAAATAATTAAAGAAATTCCACTAAATTTGAAAATCATTAAATATATTCATGTTTTCAATAACATCAATAAATGAGACCTTTAAAGTAATGAATAAATTGAATTTTATTTAGGAATCTTAAAAATAGTATTAAGTAGGTCTTGATGTGAAACAAAAATATTTTAAAATGTCTACCCAAAGAATGACACATCTCATCACGAACTACATACCTTTAACACCTTTCATGTATATATAAGCTAATAATATTCATCTTCAAAAATGATTTATAAGTATTCCCACCTACATACTCCACAACCATGACCTTTTATGTTAATGCTTTTGGTTATGCATATATTAGTGATTGTAGACATGGAATTCTTCGTAAAGTGTTTAAGCATATAATAGCAGAGTTCAATGTGTAAAACAGAATTTATTTTTAAGCCATGCAAAACTTCTTTAATTACAATAATGCTAAAATTCACTGTTTTACTATTTAGGAATTCTCAAACAAAGCTATCACAGTTTAATTTTGCCATTAATTCACAAACGAAATCAAAGACTACAGAAAGATCCATTAGATGAAATGAAGTTATACTTTAGTAATAGAAGAAAGGAAATACTCCATCATTTATCAGATGATGAACTTGCCGAAATATCAGATAAGATTCTAAATAATAAAGCCTTTCATTATGAAGCGAGGAACACCCTAGGTGTTTCGGACGAATCTACTGTAAGTATTCATGGGGGTGTTTTCACGCTGCGGTAAAATTGAACAAAATCAATTTCTATATTTTTTCTGGATAGACATAATTATGAAAGCCACAATCAATATTAGAATTTGAATACTTGCTCACATATTATTAAAGCAAACTAGTAAAAGTCTCCGAATTGTTGACCCGTTATCAAAATTGTTCTAACATTGAAATAAGCAATTCCGTGACCACAATCTGCCAAAAATATTGGGCATAGAAGTCATACTTTATACATGTGAAAGTTTCATTGAAGTGTAATATTGTTACTCCTCAATAGATGTATCCATTGTGTCATAAATGATCCTGGATTGAAGATTGAACTACTAAGTGTCATAATGGCTGCCGATTTTTGAGAGAGATAGAACCACAGTCTAAAATTATCACTGTAGGAAAGACTGAAAAAGTTCCTATATAAATTAAGTTAAACATTGATGCACATTAAACAAATTATTAAGGAGTATATTAACGTATATTGTAGTTTAAAATATAGTTTAAGAGTCACCACTGTAGTTTGACCTTTAAAATTCAATTATTGTATGTTTAGTCTTCTATTAAAAACAATAGAGGTTACAGCCAATCAAGGCTTACTGAAAACTGTAACCACTGCCTGGCGTTTATTGAAAACCCAGATAAAGGGGTCAACAAAACACTTTATCCAAGAAGCAGCACTTAATGCAGCAACCAGCTTAGTTAAGAAAGGCAAAGAATTCGCAATTAGAAACAAATCTTTGCGAATTTTAACATTTTGGTTTTTTGTGACATATGGACATTAAAAATAGACATTATCGAATAACTGTAACAAACATAACTTCTGTTTTAAAATGCAGCATTTCCTAATTTGCAAATATTCATCTGGAAAGCATTTTACTTGATAGTCTGAGAGCCCCAATCTATCTGAGCTTCCACCTGTCGTATCCCTATTTGTTTGGTAATGTCTGTTACTCCATTAACGAAGCAATTGGTCTAGAAATATCATGCAATGTCTAGTTTTAAGTGTTCCGCTTGACCCAGATACCAAGGCCTGCTTCTATTGACGCCAACGCCACAAATAAATTTCTATACCAAGTGAGTTTCTGTTCAAATATTAAATTTTTAAAAGTTTTTAATAAATGAAATGTTTGTATAAATTTAATGATCTCAAAGTCGTGTTTTAAGACTTAAGAATTTTCAATAAAATTTGGCTTGGTCATACACAGTTTGTTGTTAAGTTATCAAAGTTCAGGTAGGGATACTACCATTAAATTGTATGAGATAATTCATCAACATTTAGTTTTGCTTAGATTTGTAAACAAAATTGCAGTAATTTAATGCAGGTTTTTCTGTTTCTAAATCCAATTAGTGTAATAAATGTGTTAATGTCAATTAGTACTTTTTCAAGTAAAAACTTCATAAAATCTACTTTTAGAATGAAGAGATTTTAAGAATTTTCAAGCAGAGAGATTTTGAAAAGTTTTCACAGCTGCACGTGGTTTTATACCAATATCAGTCCATATCGAAGTTGAAGTTTTTAATTAACGACCTAAGTGATAAATTGCAGTTACGGGTTGACAAAAACGTTAGGAAAACCAAAGTAATGACTTTGAAAAAAAGTGAATTAATTGAAAAAATGCATGAGATTGATATGGATATCGATACGATCAAGTTCAATATTTCTGAACTAGAGGTAAGATATCGGATTGATCATATCAGATGATAGAAAACATTTATATTCTCATAAATATGATGCTACGCTATGCATTGCTTCTAAAGAGCACTTTTGAATTATTGCTTTTCTTAGTTCTAAAAACTGCACAGCATAATCTCCCCTGTTTTTCAAAATTTTCAATCTCTAAGGATCCCGAGATTTTTCAAACCAATAACCCTAGTATCAAGGACCTAATGTTGCTCAATCACTGATTTCTTTAAAATCTTTTGACACTTTAAAAACAAATTTCGATAGTATATTCTAAATAAATATTATACAGTATAATAACATTTATATTTATTCAGCAAACTGATACAGATGATACCAATAGTTTATTAGAAAGGTTCCCCAATATATGGATTCACCAATAGATTATCAAATAACTCAAGATTTAAGGAATTTCCTAATGGGCTTGTGAAAAACTGCTTGCAACTATCCACAAACTTGCTTGTATATTTGATGCACACAGAGCAGTTTAGGGTTAACAAACTACAATGACGTTCTCCACTTATGATTGGAGATCTCAATCATGGAAAGAAGAAACTTATATGGCATTATCACAGCGTGCTTTACAGGAGTGGAGGTTTTCATCGTGCTGATTCTTCAGTAAAAACACGACAAATATAATATTTATAATAGAAAATATTTATTATTTATAAGAAAATAATTTAGCTTTGATTAAATTATTTAGATTCAAAGGCAGGAAATTTGGAAACTTTTAAGTCATGTGCTAAGGACTAGCAATATTTTAGACTGTAGAAAAGATATTTACAAGGAAGACACTGTACCTCTCTCCGTCATTCATGATCAATTATTGGAATTAGACAATAATGTCAATACGCTGCTTAGATATTATGTTTACAAAAACTTTTGCAACAGCAATCAACCAGGTGCGTCCTGAAATTCAGATATTAAAATTTTATAATCCTCAAATAGAATTTCAGATTTTAGCCTATTGATAGGCTTCTTGGAAAGTCACATGCTTATTTAGGTCGTATGTGCATTTGATAAAGTGGCTTAAATAATTTGAAGGTGTTTGTGATTAATTTAATTGCGAATACTTCGTTTAATTTGATGATGCTTAATTGCATTTGAAATGCTATGAACAGCATAATGAAAACTAAGCATGTCATTCAATCGTTTTGTTACAATAACAGCGATGTCTTAATAAAATCTCATTTACATAATTATATAAATGCATGCGAATAAACAGCATTGTTTTATAAATTCATATATTTCTATCCTATAGAGTATATTCGCTAGATGGCGTTCGTCCAAAAATTTTCATCCATGTTTACTGGTATACATTTTAGAACTATGGGACAAGTCCCGTTTCTAGAATCGATACACTGATTTCAGAGTCAGTATTAGTAAAAAACACCTAATAGGACCAGAAACAAACCAGGACTAACTTTTCAATTTTTACAGAGATGAGATCAAGTTGATTAGATATTTGCAATATAGAAGTTCGTCTGGCCCAGATGTTGTTCGTTTCCTGTATACTTGAAATACGGGAAACTGAGATTAAAGAACATTGTTGTAAATGCTAGCAATAGGTGCGTGTGATTGGCGCTATTCCACTACAATTTAGAGCCATTCGGATATCTTGAAGAAATTTTAAAGTTCTAAGTGGTAGATTTGACCGAAAATCTCTTCTTGAAAACTCCCTTTATCAAAAACGACATAAATGGGGTACTTTGTTGGGCAATGTTGCAGATCTTTGGGAGCATGTAATAAAAAATATTCTCTGAAGCATTTAATTGTATTTCTCAGAGTCGTTCAGAAACAAACTCTTGGACTTGCATCTCTGGTCATCGGAATTTTCAACTGTGAGTAGTAAACAACCAACGGATCGGGAAAGCGGAAAAATGGAAAATAGATACTTCATGAAAATACCATCGTTAGCCGCACAGATCACAGGTGAAAAAAAATTGAACCCCATAGTATGAAATTATTAAAGAGTGTCAATCGCTATGTGAACATTTACAAATGTTAGTAAACGCTTGATTGTAGATAAAATGTTCAAAAACTTGATCCATTTTTTTCAGAAAATAACACATTTTTTCGAAATTTAGTTTTCATGGTTAACAAACTATTAAATATTAATTATTAAGCAGCATTCGTTTTATACAAACTAATTAAAGAAATTTAGAGAATTCAACATTCTTCGAAAAATTGATTGAAGAAAATGTAATACCTAAAGATAAGCATGAACACACTTATGATGAAATTGTTCACATTTTGCCAAGTTACACACACTCATATACTGAAAGCGCATTCGCTGCTACAACTGACGTTAAGCCTTTGACAAGAAAGCAGCTTGAACATTGGGCTATTCAGCAGGTAGATTTCTATAGAATGAGTATAATTCAGGAACATACATCTTACTTTTCCATCCAAAAAAGTACACTTTGTTTACAACACTTTCATTTTTGTTGTTGTAAACATAGATTAACTTCCATTAAAAGTTTGTGTTAGGAAACTATAGTGAGCTCTTTTTGCAAAACTGGTATTAAGTTGATTTACCTTCATACATTGATTACTCAACTTGAATTAATCTGCAATCAGATAATTGGACCATCATATAAACCTGTATTTACTAATTAATACGTTAAGCTATTTCTTTGAATTGAATTCACCAAATGCTACTTGAAAGGTGCCTAAATCAGTAAACAATCGGTTGCGATTAAACTATAGTTTGTTATATTGGCTTATATTTTTTCTATGCAATTTTAATTTCATGTACAAATATTGGTCAATACCTGCTGAATTTTGGAATTTTGGTGACAACAAATTCTACATATTATGCTACAATTATTTTTCATTGATGGCATAAAAAAATATTCAAGAAAAGTAGGAAGAGTACAAAAAATTCTTGATTTATAAAAAGGCTTTGCTGCATTTGTAGAGGATTTGTGAAAATAGAAACTGAGTGAAATCCATGTTCCTATCTGAATATAATAGCAACAAAACCTAATTCAAATTTAGAAACAAATATCTAAAATTCTTGCAAAAGCACATTTACTATTTATTTTATATTCACTTATAAAATATTTCCAGAAAACTTCATTCAACTCCTTTACTTTCCTCAGATTATAATTCAAAAAGTTAATTTCTGAAGATAAATGTACATAATTAGCTAGCGATACAATTCTGTTAAAGTAAAAATGTGACGTTTTGCTTCTAAGTAGTTTTCGAGTTCTAAAGAGTAGCTTAATATCTGTTCCAAGACCAGTTCTCGAAGAGATGAAATGTAATCAAAGATATTGGTATCGTATTTTTCATTCAGGAGTCTGTTGAAATGTAATAGGTCACCCAATTTTAGTTTTAATGAAATGGGTAATAGATTAAGATTTTTTTAATCAATGTTTATTATCTATTCAAGAAATAATCAATTTGACACATTTCTTTTGCAGCTTTACCAACTTATCTTAATCAGTAATAGAGGGAACCATTCTTGAGAAGAGTACAATAACTTATTCAAAACTAAAGATTTATACAATGTTAGTTTGACAGAATCATTCACAGTAAGAGGGATATTTCATTTGATATTTGAATATCTTATTCTATTCGAAGCATGTTTTTCCCAAGAAAGATTACTTGCAATTTAGACGCCAAGGTCTTTACATTCTCTTCACAATTTATGGGAGCAGAACAGTAACACATTGATTTATTTAAGGAATACGGAAATGAGATCAAATAGAATTTGTTCATTTTGAATGACAGACTATTCAAGGCAGTCAACTTACTAATGTTCGACATATCTTCTGATATATCAAGAAGTGAATCAGATATAATTTTCACATCATCTGTAAAGATATATAGAGTAAATTCTGAACAAAAGTCCTGCAGGTCGTTAATATTAATTATAAAGAGTAAAAGCCCAAGTATAGAACCTTGGGTATACCACTGGTTATTTCTAAACATTCAAAGAAAAAATCACGAATCTTGACGGGCTAAAATCTTTCAATTTAGGATGTAATCAAATTCAGTAATTTCCTTCCTATTCCGATGTTAATAAGTTACCTAAGTAAAATGCTGTGATCAACTCTATCGAAAGCCTTCTAAATTTGTGTAGAGAACTTCAGTTATTATTGTAGTTGCTATAGATGGTAGTTGCAATGTGCAAGATCTTTTTTCACAAAACCAAACTGACTTTTCAAAAAAAAATTGAGGCAAATATAGGATATGAAGTTCTATAGATTATTTTTTCAGAAACTAGTGATTGTTTTGATAGTGTCCTCATTGGTTTATAATTCGGAATAATGTCCAAACTTGCACACAGAGGTGCTGTTTTCCAGAAAGTGGGACATTCTCCCTTATTTAAATAATGTTTGAATAGAGCAAAAACGATTGGTTAGAGGATATTCGAATATCTTTTCAGGAAAATATTGGTGAGATTGTCAAAACCACTGCCCTATGTAGAATAACTAATCTAACCATACTATAAGTTTTGCATAACGCTTCTGGATTAAAAGTATAGGAATGGGGGATAAAAATAGAATAAAATATGCATTAACTTGAGTAGCTATTTCATAATCAGGTGAAAATTCAACATCGCTTAAAAACGTCAACTTAGGTATATTACATGTCAATGGAGTCATTATTAGTTTAAAACAACTCTCTGCTGTAGATACATCAGCAAAGTTATTTATATAAATAAATCTATCTAAGTCAATAGAAATCAAAAGATCATTAGCAAAGTCGTCTGCAATGTTGAATTTGCTGCGACTTTTAGCGCTAAGAAATTTTGTTATATAAATTAATAGAATTTGAACAGAGTTTAGCAAGTAGCATCTGTCTAGCAGGTCTTCTCTTTGGAATACACAAATCCATTATATTCATTAAGCAGTTATACCAAGTGTCAGTATATTCCGACCTGTTTAAATAATATTCACAGATTTCTTACATAAATTAATTGGAGAAATACTCCTCTAAAAGGACGTTATTTGCCCTGTCGAATAAAAATAATTGATTTTTTGAAATTATCATAAAATCTACATAATACAAATCCATAGACTGATCAAAAATACTTTCATGGGGCTTAATAACTTTTTTAATAAATAATGGTTCTTTATTATAAAGAATTGCATCCAATATGTGACCACTCTTATGTAATGATACATCAATATATTGGATTAATCCAATATCATACAAATAATCAAGAATATGATCTTCGAAATTTTGGGTTGATGACGTAAGTGTTCAGTTGGCATTCGGGAGATCGAAGTCACCACTGATCAAGATTGGAGAGGTATTCAATAATAAGCAACCTTTTTTGCGCTATAAAACTAATTCACGTTTATAGCAAGCAATAGCATCAATTACTGCTTCTAATGTTGGAGGGAATACTGATGAAATTGGGGGAATATTTAGAGAGATAGTCAATAAGACACAATTAAGCATGTGATGTCAATATTTTCAAGAGTAGGAATTGATGAAAATTTCAAATCTTTATAATAGAGAATAGCACAACCACAATGTTTATTTTTGACAATACTGATACTCATTCTTGCTAAAAAATATAATGAATCTGGAAATAAGTTTTTCAATATGTTATTATCAAGCCACGACTCATTAGCTACTACTATTTTACTTTAAGAAAGAAATTTGAGTTTGAACATTTAGATAAATCATATCGAAATGATTCAGACCAAAAATTCTTCAGCTTTGCAACACTTGCTAGTGTTAATCGTCGAGTTCAAACGTTTACCAAATCCACTAGAATACTTTCTACAAGTAGAGTAATTTGTCTTAACCATTATTTTTACGATTTCAAATTCTGTTATAATACTTTATTAAGTATTTTTTCGGGACATTTATTTCTAGATAGGGTAATAGTAAACATTTGATTTATACGATTGCTTAATTAAAAAATTATATGAACTATTGAATTTCAATGCATGTGAATGTAGAATTATGTCAATTTTTACTATTATTAAAATATTATATAATATTTTAATGAAAATCAATTAATCGGTCATTTAGGTCGCTGCGAAAGAAAGGAAAAATTCTATGTGGTACAAATCATTTTCAAAGCCACAGCTAGTTCACAAATCACGTCTGCCGAGGTTTTCTATTCATGGTGACAAAATTCACAAGGTATATTTGGATGCATTTTTGTAGGAAATTACTGCCCCATCCAACTAAACATTTTGAGGTCCGCTTCCGAACAAAAAATTGAATCCTTCTATTTTAGCCATGGTTCTTCAAAGTCATTGAAGCATAAAATTAGAATTAACAAATATATTTTTAACATCATATATTCATATAGGCAATTTTTTATTTTTTAGTTATTTTTAGGATCTGCAAAGAAATACTTCGCTAAATCTTACCACTTGGCCTGTGGACATTTAAGGGAAAGAACAAATTTGCCCCCCCAATTTCAGACAACTTTCTCGAAGCCTATTAAGAAATTTGGTAAAGGATATTAACATAGATATATGTGAATGGGTTTTCATTCAGGTTTGCAAAAGAGCCAGATTCCAAACGAACTGGGCTGGGACCGGGCCGAGTACTGATCGAATGTCGGACTTAGATTTTAATACTCCAGCAACATCGAGTAATCTGGATCTAGTTTAAAACTAAAGGATTCTATACTGTTTGAAATTTGAACTTATATCTATTCAAAATTACTTTTCCATTGAGCCCTGCCGAAACAGAGTAGACAAGTTCAGGTCCTCTATACAAAAAACGAGCCCGGCATGCGCCACAAACTCGAAACCCGGTCAAAGCTCTGTTTCCATAATAAACAGTTGTGATAAAGTGTATTTCTCAGCCTGAAGTAGTTGTAAATATTCATTTGTTTGTTTATAAAAATTCATTCAAAGTATCTCCCATAAAGGAGCGACGTCAGTGATCGTGCCACCTCTACACGAACTTGCGGGATAGAACGAAAGTGAAATCCAAAACATTCCTCTATCCTGCAGGGTCTTCAGAATATTTATAATTTTATTAGTTCCTATGAACACAAAAGAATATTTGTATGAGAAGATTTATAGCGTCCAAATTATGGAGACTAAGATGTAGTTTTTAACAATTCAGAACACATTTTTCGATCCCCATTCTCTAGGTTAACACATAAATAAGCCCTTCAATTTCAAATACGAATTATTAGTTTCGCATGTTTAACATTGCTCTCGTAATTTAGATTGGACTAAACAGGAATAGAAGTTTATACACGTCCCCTTTCAATCGACCAGATTTAACGCCATCTCCACAGGTATTACTTTACACAGTACATGTAGATATATAAAAATATTTGTTTTGCAATAATAAATAAACCTCAATATCCCAGTCATTCGTTTGTTTGGATATTTCGAATTTGCCTACAAACAAGTCTTGAGTGTAATAATATGCAAACAAATATTTGCATAGACTTGCTTAAATGAAAAGTCTGGTATTGATACGATTTCTACTAAAAAACTTCCATATAGTTGTAGCCTTTATTTGAAGGAGTTCTTTGTGAAGTGATTAAGCAATTTATACGTACAATTGATCAATTTATCTAAATTCATCATTTTCATTGCTTTGTAATCTTGGGTGTAAATCAATAATGGGCTGAGGTCAATAATTGAGCTACCATATCATACCATACTGGAATTGATAGGATTTTAGTAAGGCCTTTGTTTATGGAAGTTGGTACCATATTTCACAATAATTTTCCCATAATGGTTTTATTCAAACGTGGTTTTTGAAGGTAAAAATCATGGAAAATGCCTGCATTTTACGTCTGTGAAATACACATTCAAAACGCAGAACAATTCACTTTATTGCCAATTTAATGAGAGAAATTTAGCAAAGGCATAAATGTAATTATTATTCAATACCGTAGCCTGCTGAAAATTTTTAGCAAACCTTTGATTTTCATTGAATTTTCTACCAAATTTGGTAAAATATTTTCAAATAAAATACCAAATGTTTATTTGGTATTCCAACCACATTTATTGGCAAATCATCTTTAACAATTTGAATATTGAGTTAACAGTTTTTGATAACAAATTTCCCTCTATTTTTCCATAATGGCCATTATTATAATTATTTTTGTGAGGATAATCACCATATCAATAATGGGATTTTAGACTACCCATATTATTGCCATACTATATTTTACACCTCTGTCTGAAATGCTAATTCTTATCAAAATATCGGTCAATCAGAAAGCGTACATTTAGCTTTTCTTCGTTTCATTGATGCTCTTTCAGGTGTTGAAATCCTTAAAAACTGCAGTACACATTAATTTTTTTAATTAATTTATAATTATATCATCATAGTTGCAATATTTAAAAAGTAGTTTATCACTTGTTTAGGCGATTTGGCAACGCTCAATGTCTCCAAAATTATCGAAAACTCAACAACCAGAATTCGATGTTGGAAGACTTTTCAATGAAGCCCTTTAAAAGTGTAGTCTATCTGAACAAAGTCAATATTTTTGTTTTGAAACTACTTTCGATTTACATTTAAAATATTTCCAGATCAAAATGGAAAAAAACATGTAGCTCAATACAAAATTAAAATTTCCTTGCTGCGAAATTGCAGATATTTAAAAAAAATACTCAGAAACACCCTATTGATTGCAACCTACATAAATTTCGCTAACCATTTATTGCTACTAGTCTGTAGGTAAATGTGTTTTAGGAGGGTGTTCTTTTCACGATAAATATTGAAGGGCTTGATGAAATTAAATCAAAAAATGGTAAATGCACCCTTGGTTCATATAAACTCAGTTGTGCTAATATTAAGTTATTTTTAAAGTATAGATTCTTGCTACCAGCCTGATTTGCTCTATTAATCTTTACTTTAATTTAAATTATGAATTTTTTGTTAAATTCAATAATTATTTCGCTGAAAAATTATAAATATTTGGGTGAGAATTAGATACTATTTTAAGTTAGTAGAGCATTTCCCTCAAAAAGTAAAAAATCAATTATGAAAAAATGAATGATGCACTAAAGTTCTTAAATCGCAACGCAAAATTTCGTTGAAACATTGTTTTATTCTAAAAACCGCCGCTGATGTTGACTTGTCAATCTGTAGGATGGAATTTGCACTGTATAACTCAACTTTTTGTGGACTCTGTCAAAAATCAGGTTTCTGAAAAGTATATCGGAAATCGGAAACAATGATCATCTAATGGATTATCGTTTTTGCGTGGCTATGTCGATTTTGCACAATAGTAATTTTAATGATTCCATCTTACAGATTTTATATATAATAAGTTCTATTTTCAGTGAGGTAATTAAAACATTTACTTGTGAAACTACTTAGCTTGAAAATGTAGCCTTCAAAGCTTTTACAGCTTGCGGTTATTGTAGAAACAATGACGAAATCCAAAAAACAATGGAATAAGTTCAGTTTCTTGTATAAATTTGGTCAAAAGTCACTCTATATCAAAAATTGGTAGAAAATCCTTGAGAGTCGTTTTAGTCAGTGATGGATGTGCAGCTGATATTTAGAAATATTTGAGTTATTATAACGAAGGTTATCATTACGAAGGGCAAATAGATCGCATAGGCTGCAGTCTAAAATTTATGTGTGAAGGTTGAGTGACTTTACAAACTTATAAATAAACCTGATCTGACTGAAGTGGCCGCACCTATACCAAATATTCTAGAAATTCATAAACTCGTCAGACGGAAAACCCTCAATGGAGGTCTCTACAACAACTGTTATTTCTTTAGTTGCAATTCAGAACATTTTATCAATGAAAACACATCTGTCCTATGTATAGCCAAACAGTCTTGGACAAGAATAGATGGTGTCAATCAGCGAACATTGGTTCCATGAAAAATGCTTGTTTGAAATCCCAATTGAACCTCACGACAATACTATTATGGAAATTGAATGGGAGTCGAAGAGTGTCCCACGGACCCTAAAAAAATAAATTTTTGTAACTAAATTTTTTTGCAATTGGCATTCATTTTGCTTACGATTCAGAATATGAATAGTCAGAAATCTCAGCCAATACCAATCAATGAATCATCGGAAAGTAAGCATCACAAAGACCCATTATGAATCTGGAAGACATATACTGCAGAGACAAGAAAGCTATTTATGCTACAAGTTATGAAAGGGTATCCTCCAATTCCGATACGTCTCAAAATGTATTTTGAAAAGTTTATTATAAAAAATGTTTTGATGACACTTATTAAACTTATTAACTAACAATTTATTAAAACAAATTAACAACAAGTTAACGTATAAATTACAGCAATACATTTAAAATGAAACTATGAAGGCAGTTTCACGCATTTAAAATACGCATTTAGTGAAATTGTTATTCTTGTAAGAAACAATAAGAACATGGCAGCAATGGGACACAGGTAGTAGAAGGGAAATGCCATTTCTTTTGGGGCTTCACTTGATGTTGTATTTGAAAACAACTCTTCTGTCGTTATATCTAAATAGTAAATGGTTGAGAAAAATCCGTTTTTTGTTTTAAATTTTAGCATCGAAATCATAAACAAGAGAATTTTAGTATATAAACTTAATTATATCATGGCTTCCAGTATTTTTAAAATAGCTTTAAGAGTTTTCTGAAAATAGAGAGGTTAATGGTGAACCTAAATGCTAAGAGGCTGAAAACGTGTTAGCCCTAAAGTAATATTGACTTGGTAAAAAAATTTTTTGCTCAATGTGCAATTCAATATAAATTATTCTAAATTTAAATTTTTAGGTATTTCTTAAAATACGAATTCAGGGGCCAGGAGTTTATTTATAATCAAATTCAGTTTCTTGATAGTTCCAATTAAATTTTTCAAAGTATACCACTCCACCAGTAATTTCCGGCTATTCCACTGTATAGGACTATAGAAAATAAATGTGTTTGAATAATGGAAGGTTGTATAAAATTATTAAAATATTTAGTATTATCAAATATTAATTGGTGTTTAACTAGGATTAGAAAATACTCGCTATTGTACCTATAACAATAAATCTTTTACACTTGTATCTAAAATTGTTTTGATATAAACTCTTATTCAATTTTAAATTGCTTGTTTCGCTTTTAAATAAGAATCTTTAAATATATAATGCATACATATATCATACAAAGCCTCCGTATTCAAAGATTTAATGTAATGCAGTTTTAAGACAAATAGCCATAGATTACATACTTACTATTTGCTATTATTGCATTACATATACATATATACATATATACATATACATATTTATATATACATATATACATATACATATATACATACACACATATACATATATACACCTATATACATATATACACGTATATACACCTATATACAACTGTGTACATATATATATATATTTATTTATATATATATATAAATATATATATATATATACATATATATTATACATATTTACATATATACACCTATATACATATATATATATATATATATGCTTTTACATTAACATATTCTGCGATATCTAATTATAAATGTCTAGATTTGATGAGTTACATTAATGTATTGAAAAATCTATGTACAAATTTACCTTCATATGTGATGTTGTATCTGTTCCAATTAGTTACATTAACGTTAAAACTCTTCACTTTATACACATAGCACACTGTAACATGAACAAAATAGAACAATTTAAAACAGACGAAGGACAACTTTAAACACATACTACCACTGCTGCACTAAATACCAGCAATGCGTGTTAAACAATATTTACAAAATACTTTAAATTTGATGATTTACAAAGATAATTGAAATATTAAAAAATTGTTCCTTTTGGTGCTATGTATAATCTTCAAATGATATATACTTTTTTTCACTATTAATTCTAACTATCATTTTCATTAATAACTACTGTAAATAGCCACTGCCTACATCATCTGTGCTATCAATCACGCTAAGAGAAACTTAGCACTGATTTCTCTACGCTTTTTTTCCAGAACAAAAAATGAGGTCCCCCTAGCATGTGATATATTAAGTCACCATAATGTGTGAATTGTAAAATGTTGGTGATGCTACAAAATATAATTGAAAAAAGTATTTAATTTTTATGCAAACTTTATGAATTATAATTTCAATTTCCAGATCTTATCATATTGAGTAAATTAGGGTAACAACTTTGCCTTAAAACAACTCAAGAAATTTCTTTAACATAGGTTAAAAGGGATAAAGTAATAATTCTAGTACATAGAAAAATGTTAGGATTTAAATGTCATTAACAAAAGAGATCATGGTTTCGTAGGATGAGATAATCTCAATATTTCCATCTAATGATGTGATTTAATTTATAGCAAATATTAAGGAAATATTCATCAAACCATTTCCTTCTTTGACGAATTGTTGAAAATCCTATTCTAATTATAATTAAATTGTAAATTTCAGTTCATTAAATAAAATTCCCTATTTTTNTTTATACACATAGCACACTGTAACATGAACAAAATAGAACAATTTAAAACAGACGAAGGACAACTTTAAACACATACTACCACTGCTGCACTAAATACCAGCAATGCGTGTTAAACAATATTTACAAAATACTTTAAATTTGATGATTTACAGAGATAATTGAAATATTAAAAGTTGTTCCTTTTGGTACTATGTATAATCTTCAAATGATGTATACTTTTTTTGACTAAAATTGAACTTTTAATTCTAACTATCATTTTCATTAAAAGACACTTAACACTGATTTCTCTACGCTTTTTTTCCAGAACAAAAAATGAGGTCCCCCTAGCATGNATTCATCAAACCATTTCCTTCTTTGACGAATTGTTGAAAATCCTATTCTAATTATAATTAAATTGTAAATTTCAGTTCATTAAATAAAATTCCCTATTTTTAATTTATTAGTTCCGCACAATCTCTTAATTCCAACCAAAATCAATTTACTATATCTAAATTTCAGCCCATTATTGTATTATTAAGTCTAATACTTCTAAATTTTATTAAAAATAATTATTTTGTTCTATTTTAATAAAATCTAATTAATATATTTTAAATAAAACTGTGTCATATGAAAATATTGAATTTTGCTCGGCTATCCTTATCTATGCTACATAGTGAAAATATATGAAAATAATGTTAGTATTTTAACTTAGACCAAAACATGCAGAAATTAAGGAAGTGTTTTAGATAAAAAAAATTTAATTTGCTTTTGCAATAAAACCCTTTTTGTGGATAGTGTCGAATTCGTAAAACATGGACATACGAAGAAGAACTTTAGTATGGTATTCTGAAGTTCTTAGTAAGGTGAGTATTCCACAATTAGGACGAACTTTAATACTAAGGATGTGCGGCTTTCATATTTGCTTGAAACTCTTAGCCAATCCTGAATAAGTACGTGAAGGCATGGCCATATCTTCTACCTTGAACATGTTGCGCGTCTCCTTAATTCATCGACAAATGCTACCAACAAGTAGGTGGTAGCTATGAGCTTGCGATCAATAAAGAAAAGTTGCACTGAAAAGCCTCCTCATTGGGGCACAGGAAATCCTAGCCCAAGGCTCATTCCAATTTGCACTTAGAAAACCTCCTTGTTTCAAGTGTCTCATTCATTGCAAACTGAAATCATCAGAAGCCCCAAAAGTGACGGCGCAATAAACTTTGGTTAGAGGTGGGGGAGGCAGATTACACTTAATACCCAGCATATTAACTAAGAGAACTTTTATTGCTTAAATTATAAAAATTAGGGATGTTTTTTCTGAAAATTTGATTTTAGGGGAAGCAACTACCCCCCTTTGCAACCGCTTCCCCGCCACTGTGCCTCAATGTACATGGCGCACATAATTGCGCATCAATGTACACCCTATTTTTAAACCTTACAATGGCTTTCCCACTAATGCAAATGCTATTTGCAGAGCAGCCAATTATGATTGAGATACAATTGCTCTCATCCATTTTTCAGACTGCATTTTTGACGAAGATAACATTTCGCTATTTTTTCATTCGAGAAAGATTTTATAAGGTTAGCATAAATTGATGTGGTTTTCAGCATTCGAACCACCAGCAATATTCTCAAATTTTCTTTATTCTTGAAAAACAAGGTTAACCGCTTATCAAGCAAATGATGCCTGATACATAAGTAGTAGTGTAATCAGTAATAACTAAAGTCATGCACAAAGGTCAACATTGAAATTCAATTAAAGATGTTCATTAAAGGAAACTATGGGAGTCAACTTTATTTTAGTGTCGAGTCAGGTCAGGACTTTATATCAGGTCTATCAGGATTAATCAGGTCAGTTTTGTTTTGAATAATCGTATATCAGTTCTGAGTCAAAGCACAGTTCAACCCATAGATGTGTCCATGTAAAAATCTTTCAATATTTCTTAACAACCTTGGATAAAATTGGTCAAAAATGCGGACAAATCGATTTGTTAAGTAACACTAGTGGAAATATGGCTAATTAAGTAGTAATTTGAACATTTCTGTTGGATAATTATTTCTGCTGTCAATATAATTGATGTACAGTATTTGAAACCTTAGATGAAAAGCCTAGTGACAGAAATGAATGAAGCACCTTTGTAATTAAGTTGACTAGAATGGATCGCGATCGCAACTGCTACTCTCTGACAGGGTACAGGATCGTGTGTCTCCCCCTTAAGAGCAGTCGCAATGCATATTATGGAATGTATGGAACCCATCTGTGATAGATATTCATAAAAAACGGAGGGTATGTCACCTAGTTTAGATCCATCAACAACATTTCTGAGACCTCAATTATCATATATTAGCATACCTCTACTAGCAGATACTTTATACAAGCTTATTGATCAGACCACTTGTATCGGATAAAAACTTCACAGAAAGCTGAATTTCCTTAGTGTTAATGAAGTATAGCTTCCTTTTAGAAGCGAGAAGCAATGATGTTTGGAAAACTTTTCCTACGGTAGTATAAATCTTAAAAATTCTTCTTCTTTTTTCCTAAAAATGCATTTAAACTCCATAGTATAAACGAAAAAGGCCTAAATTATGGTAAAGCATTAAGAAATGCAGCCGTTTCCTACAAAATAATTGAAAATTAGGTTTCTTTTAAATTACCAAAAGTTGTAATGCCTGTACTTCATTAGCATTAATGAGTCAAAGTCTATTTGAACTTCAAACGTATGAAAAAAGTTAAACACGTTATTTCATGGTTTGAAATTCCTCAGTTAGATAAAAGTGGAACTGGCCATTTTAATGAGTGTAAACCTGGATCAAAATGTTGTATAATGTTATATACCCTATCTGTAAAACGATGCAATAACAGAGAAAGATATGTTCAACTACAAAATTTGCAGGAAATTTTAAAAAGTTATCATTACTTATGAAATGATGCTAGANGATGCAATAACAGAGAAAGATATGTTCAACTACAAAATTCGCAGGAAATTTTAAAAAGTTATAATTACTTATGAAATGATGCTAGAAACGTAAATAGATATCCTTAGTTTTGATTCTAAATTAAATTGAATAATCTCGATTTTCGGAATTGTAAATTTTGCAGAAATAATGAAACTCTATGAGTATCCAGTAATTATAGAGTGAACGTAAACTCAAAATGTAATGCAAATGCTATTTCGATATTGAAATTGAATTTTGTTATGGACAAATATTTTAATAATGTCATTAACAGTTCATATAATACCTTTACTGGAATGATTTTAGGCCTTATGTTGAATTTGTCATCATGAATATTTTTTAAAGAAAATATTGCTTAATATATGTAATCCGAAATTGTACAGTATAGCAACTAAATAATTTTACAAGGGGACCTAAAATCAATTACTTCTGCTTAAGCCTACAAAGAAAATATGCATATTTCTTGATATAAATCAATGTATTTAATTCTGCTTTCGAGCAGAATAATAAGCAATGTGTGCAGAATTGATTAAAATACATATCAGAAAGACATCAAAGTGAAAATCGATAATATTTGATAAAAATTTAGTCTCGGAGAGATAAAGGTCGCCTTATCCCTACAAATGAAATGCGATTACTGGTAAAAACAATCAATCACCGTAATTCATTTTGACAGCTATTTTGTAACACTTTCCATCGTTCGTGAACTAGAATACAAAAATTATTAGTATTACTTAACCCTATTTTACCTGGGCTGTTTTTAGCAGTTATTCTTAAAATGATACATATATGACACCTTGGGCGTAGGACATAATACTCAGCAGGAGGTTCCAATATTTAAAGACCTGTTTACTTCAAAAAATAGTATTATTATTATAATGACTTTAAATGCCAATGTTTTTCACCTTTTGGTAATCAGGCCACCTGAGTTTGCTTAGCGCAATGTTGAAAGCATGCATTTAAAAATTGATAAACAAAAATACAATCATATAATCTATATTTATTACCTTTTATTTTAACGCTATTTTTGCAACCCCCTAAGATCTCAGTAACGGTACATCTGATCAATACCAAATTCGGTGTGGAGATATTTTGATATTTGAGGTGTATCTGGGGATAACTATTTTGTAATACGATAATTAATGTGCAAATTATGCGCATATACATTTGGCTATGGATCAAATTTTCTTAATTTCTCATTATTGACACAAATATTAGAAATATTACTAAATAGGAATCAAGAAAAAGGAATATAATCCAAATAATACATAGAAAATATTTAATTATAATTTTGCATTGAAAACTATGCATTTGTTTCAATTTTTAGCCTTTTCATACAAAATTAGTATTTTTGAAATTCTCAAGAATGTCAGTTTTAATGGACTTTTTTTTAAAAAATCGCTATAACTTTGTGGCCCTTTACCCTATCTGCATAATTTTGAGTGAAAAATTGCAGAAAAAGTTAAAAAGTCACAGAATGTTCGTTTAGTTAAAAACGGTCTCTGACTTATATCTAAAAATATGGAGGGGTCAAATCGGCCCCCAGTTAAAATAGGGGTAAAACTAAAAGGATATATAATTATTACTCAATTGAGAAAACACTCGTCTGATCAAAAATAATGAAAAGACATTGTACAAAGCATATTGGTATGGTACCATATCCTTATGTACCATATTAGGGATACCATAATGATATGGTAGAAAAAAACTGATTGGATGGCAAACTTAAAAATATGGCCCATAGAAATTCATAAATTTATTATTGCATATACAGAAATTATATTGAGTTTAAACAATTTCCAACTTTAATGTCATATATCTTTTATGTATAACAATTGAATTTTGTAATTATTTATTTTACAAAAAATATGTTGATAAGATTACAACTTTTAAAAGTGTTGCACAAGTTTAGCAAGCATTTTCAATTGATTGTAAAGTAATACTAAAGGTGAAGTAAATATATTGCTATTACCCCCTGGAACCTACGTACAGTTCACCATTCACCATATTTTACAAAATGGTCATTATGGCCATAATGTATTTATGAAATTTTAAATATGGCTACTATGGATGGCTAGAAGACTTGTCCTTTCCATATATGGCCATACGATTAGCGGCACCTCCTGTTCTTAGTTTCTTATTATATTTCTTTGAAGGAGTAAAGATCGAACTGCAATGAATGTCTTTAGCTTGGTAAATTATTTTGTACCGCAATGTTTCTTAAGCATCCAACTTGCTGACGACATTAAATATTACATGTGGCCTGAAAAATTTCATTTTAGTATTTACAAAACAGTTTTTTCAGTTCTTCATCACTAATTGCATTTACTGATGACAATATTTATCTGTTTATGGGTACTCATATGGTAAAAATGCATCATCTTGAACAAAAGAATTTGCACTTAAATTTTAAAAATCCTCTAAACTATTGTTAAATTTTGGATTTAGTCCTGTTAAGGAGATCGAAAAAATTGCAAGAAAGTCATTTGTCATATTTTTATATTTGATAAAAAGTTGTCGTTTTCACAGCATATCAAGGACATTGTGAAGTGAGCAACAAGTTGCTTTATGTGTTCTTAACTAAAAGGTAATTAATATTTGCAATTTATGTAAATGATATAATTTAACATGTTAAACNGGTACTCATATGGTAAAAATGCATCATCTTGAACAAAAGAATTTGCACTTAAATTTTAAAAATCCTCTAAACTATTGTTAAATTTTGGATTTAGTCCTGTTAAGGAGATCGAAAAAATTGCAAGAAAGTCATTTGTCATATATTTATATTTGATAAAAAGTTGTCGTTTTCACAGCATATCAAGGACATTGTGAAGTGAGCAACAAGTTGCTTTGGGGGAAAATATCTGGCTTTAGCAAAAAAGGAATGCAAATTCTTTGCAATTCTTTGGTTTTACCTACTTCGACACATTGCTGCACTTAATGGGGGAGTGGCTTCAAAATATTTATTAATTCATATTGATAATATCCAAAAAAAGCTTTGCGGAATTAATGCAAATTATAGGCCAGTAAAGAACATTACTTATAATTGCGATGCAAAGCTTTTCAATCAGATCATATTTGCAGATTATTATGTTCTAAGATGAGCAATTCCAAAAAGATCATCTTATTGTGATGTCGACTTGTGCTCTCGATTGCCCCATGTAGTGGAAACTAGTTCTGAGTTAGAATTAAGTTTATTCCCAAATAGGATTTTAAGAAATTCTTTTATATATATTTAATATTATTTTTGTAAATGGAAGTTTATGTGTTCTTAACTAAAAGGTAATTAATATTTGCAATTTATGTAAATGATATAATTTAACATGTTAAACACAACGAAATTTACCCATAGGTCGACGACACATGCCTTATAATAAGTACCGCAAAAAATAATTTTGATGCTACAAAAAACCTCCAAACTGATGTAGAAAAATTATACAATTATTTTCAAATAATCAACTAAAACTAAATGTTGAAAAAATTCCATATATTATTTTATCATCGAAGGCACAAAGAAATATAATATGTGATATAGAACTAAAAATAAATAATGAGTCAATAAAGCAAAGTGAATCAGTCAGCTATTTAGAAGTGGAAATAGATAATGAATTAAAATTTGAAAAATGTGTAATTAATAAGATTCAAAAAATGACTGCAGGCATTAGATATCTTTATCATTTACGCAATGTAATATCAAGCAATTATCATGAGCAACTGATATATGCTTGCTGCTTGTCTCATTTTCAATATTGTTCGTTTCTTTTAACTGACCTAAATTTGAAACATCGTATGCTTCTATCAAAGACTTTTAATTGGTGTATAAAAACTCCAACTTTGCACAAAAGCATGACGAAGCATCAGTATATCTTAATAAACATAAAATATTATCTCCGTTCTACCAAATTCATCTGCATATGCTATCCATATTATTTAAATTCAAATCTCGTCAAACATTTCTTCTCTTCCTAAAAGACTATGTTATATTAAATGAAGGATGACAAAGAGTTCTGTGCTTAGATAAAAATTTGAATAAAATTGTGGAATAATTTATACTATGAAACGGGAGTGGAAAATAATTACAAAAACTTTAGTAAAAAACTACAGAAATCACCTCTAACAAAACAATATACACTAGGAGACAGCAACACACTTTCTGCATTCCAGACATAAGCACAATATTGAACACCAACACAAACAGTCACACAAACATTGATTTTAATTATTATTATGTATTGTGTGTATTAGTTGTAGTTTTGCTTTAACTCTTATATTATTGTTATTGATGCTATTAGAGACGCATACGCACTCCATGCATTTATATAATATAGATGTTATTATTATTTTGTTAATATATGTAGCTGGTGGTTTATAGTTGTGTACTTGTTCTATACAGAAATAAATTTGCTTTGACTCCTACTAAGCCATTGAAGATTGAATTTGCAGAACTAATTAGTTAAATTCATATTTTTTATTAAAAAAATTCTACGTCATTAAGACATTTGGTTATATTTGTGTTTTTATCACAATTAGTAATTACCTACATAGCTCAAGATTTATTAGAATTTAAATTGAAAATTTAAATTGAGTATGTAAGAGCTTTGCAAAATTAATGCAGCACTCAGATCTGAAGCAAAGCTTTCTACTGAACTATGTAAGTTCGAAAATGTCCACAAGCAAATAATTGTTTATGAGACTACAAAAAATTTCATTGGATGGCATGCAAATGAAACAGAAAAATAAAGTCCCAAAAGAAACCTGAATATATTGCTGGTAAGTGCCTCAATCAGACAATGTCAGTAAGGAAAAATTACGCAAGAATTGTTTCGTGCCTAAAATAACTTACATGATGTAGTCAGCCTCAATGACGGATGTTGGCTCAAAATAATTTGATAATGTTTTTGTTCTGCTATTTCAGCAATCAATAAAAAATATGGAAACATTTCTGACTACATATGTCGTCGTTGAATTTTGTCCGATTCCCCGAGGCAATGAACTCCTGTACCTTTAGTAAACAATGGCAACTAGATTGGTTGACAAGATTTTTCTTCAGGCATTTTTCATAAAAACATCATGCAGTGCTTGGTCAAATTTTGAAGAATGCCAATAAAAATATTTTTACATTTCATTACAAATATTAAAGCAATATGAAATTCTCTAAAACTAAAAATAATTAACAATAAAAAATTGGAATTTCTTTATATATATATATATATATATATATACTGAGAATGCACCGTATAAATTCAACTAACAACGTAATAAAATAGTATCGTAAATCTAAAAAATTCAGTAGAATTACGATTGATAACAGAGAATAGCTAGGATGTTCCATCTAAAATAGAATATTTTTAATACCTTGAGAAGTACTAATGCAATTACATAGATATCAGAGTTTATAAGAAAATTTTGTTTTTATGATTTTGCTTAAACGAAATTCCTGAAAATTCCCTAATCGGAGTGAAAATGATCCAGAATGGACTGAATTTGTTCAGCATTCCATAAGCCAATAATAATTTGCCATTGTATTATACTATGGAGAAGAACAGACTAAGAAGTAATAATTTGAAAAGGCCAGGGCTTGAAATTAGGCGCGACATTAAACTTTCCTCAGTTAGTAATGTTAATGTTTCTGCTTAGTGTGTTCTTAGTGATAATTTGTGTGATAATAGTATACTTCCTTTTAACCAATCACAGTACAGCAATTGCTATGCTCGTTCGCAGATTACAAGAATCTGGCAAATAATGGGAGAAGGTCTGAATTATTTGATCCGGCTTCTAATTTTTCTTACAATCAAACGTGGATACGCTTCCTTTGTCAATGGTCAGCTAAGTTCTTTTGATTTACTTTATCACAACTGTCACACGCATAAAAGACATCAACCAATTAAGTGCGAAGTCCAAAGCATTTTTTAAAACAGTTGTTTCAAAATTTACTTTAAGACAATGCTTTCGAAAGTTTTTAACACCTCAATTTCAAGAAAGTTAGCTATTTTCTAAAGATATAATGTTTCATTTTATATAGATTAAATTACACTACCAAATAATTCTATCAAGCCATTTTCAACAGCACAGTAGCAAGATTATAATTTTTCGGTTATATCCTTAGTAAGGACTGCAACGTTTTGATAACCGTTAGAACTTCTATGTAATTGAATACAAAATTTGAACTAAACATCAGGTGAAATTTTAGTTCTACCGAAGTAAAACGAGGACTTTTGTTTCGTAGAGCTTGTGACATAATCTCATTCAAATAATATTTTACAAGTTGTATATTCACGGAGAAAATTTCAATTTTCCATTTAAATTGCATTCTGGGGAAATTGTAATGATTATTATTGCTATATTTAAAAGTATGAAGTTTAAAAAATCAGATATTGCTTTACACTTGAGGATTTTCTTGACAAAGCTACCTTCTGTCGCTTGCCAAACTAGGGTATAAGTTTGTGTAAATTTTTTTAATTGGGATAGTTTATTAAAATATTATTATTTCATACATTCAATTATATGAAGAAATTTTCTATAATTGAAGCAGAAGTCGGAAAGTCTATGTCATAAATACTATTGATTTCTATTTTGTATAAATTTTTAAAGAGTCTTTTACAGATCCATATATGCCAGCATCATTTTATGCTGGTTGAACGATTTTCACAATATTTCCGAACAATACAAGTGATTACTATAATAAATGCTGGTGTCTGTTACAATGATTTGTTAAATACAATGTGTCTTTCATTAAGACAGTTGTCAATAACTTAAGCAACGATGTTAATCAGAGATATCTTAACAGAAATCAAATGTTTACAATTGTCAGACGATATGAGATGTCGTAAATCACATTAGCACAGTAGGTTTTAAAATTGAATAGTTGGACTATAACGAGCATATGGATTTAAATATCTTATCAGCGTTCATTTGAATATGAAAGCTTTAACAACGCTAAATATACCTAATAGAAGAGTTCAAACGTATTGATACTGTATCAATTATTATTTCCATATTCATACAATTTTCATAATGTGATTATATTTTTCACAACTACCTAAATTCTGCAAAACATCTTCATTGCTGATTAACAATAAAGTAGAGAAGGTTTTTAAAAATCTTCACAGCTAGCCACCGCAATGTCCTTTTTTACCGCAAGCCACCGCAGTCAATAAATGAAATTTTACCGCGGTATACCGCAACAATGACTATTTTGATATTCTTTGGAAAATATTCATATTTCTGAATTATTTTTTAGGATTATGTATTATTCGTAGAAAAGTTTAAAAACAATTTCTTAGGTATTTCGTGATTTCATTCAATTTTATTAGGGTAGTATCAAATTTTCAATGAAATATGTCAAAATTACTTTTAATATTTTGTATGTGACATCTCTTAGTTTTGCTTAAGAAACAGGTTTTTCAGAAATACTTAGAGATTTTAAATCTTAAGACAAAACCCATTATCTGTAACTATTTTATGCCATCGCAAGGTGTATTAAATCTACCGCTATCCACCGCAATTGTGTAAATCGCACCGCAATCATCTCTATATATATATATATATGTATACAGTGGTGTGCAAAAGTCTGAATACATCTACATAATTGTACATAAATGGTTCTTTCCTTTATCTGTGGTAAATATGCGTGATGAAAACAGTGATTCATATTTATATTGGTTTATATGTTAAATTTTTGATTAGTTTACATGTGTAATGAGATGTGTGGCACGTGGGAGAAATTTGCATTACATTCTTAATATGGAGCTCTCACTTACTTTTTGTGCTAATATTGCGCTACTAAGGGATGAAAGTTGCTCATATCAACAAATTGTTCAAATGAGTCTTCGAGGGGCACAAAATGCAATTACCCGACAATTATCTACTGCCAGTAACGTTTTGAGAAAGATAGTGGATGATCCAGAAAGACTTCTTTCCAAACTGCTTCCAAGATCCTCAAATAGTGACTGCCAATCCTAGTGTTAGCAGCTCATTTGTATTGGGCCAGCTTCTCCCATAAGTGCAAATCAACACTTCAACAATATACTGCCACCTCCCCAAAAAGTTTTTTCTGATATTATTTTTTGCTTGTAATTGCGGTTTAAGCTACTTAAGTCAATAAAATTGCAGGTGTATTCAGACTTTTGCACACCACTGTACGTGTAAAGGCTCTGCGAGTTGACTTTTTTGGGATCGAGTCAAGTCGGAACCTCAACTCGTAAGTTCGATTCGAATTACATCTTTATGTAATTTTTCTCGTTAAAGTATATATATATATATATTTATTTATATATAACTTGCTAAGTAAATAATCTTCATGTTACTTAACACAAAAGGTAATTAGAAAGGGCAAAATGGAACAAGTGCCCCTTTCATGTTTTTGATATTGATTTTTTTTGTTTGAGGTGAAATTTTGACATAAGATAAAAATTACACCTAAGAACACTTAAAGGACCCATTTTTGCAATATTTGCCAGTTTTTAAAAGGATATGCCATATATTTGAACACTAAACTTGATAGCAATTGAGACGCCCCCACTCCCATCAGATATACATGTTTAGCATCGTATGCAGGGGTTTGAACTTGAATCACTGTTAATTGTAAATAGTTAATAATTACTTCAACGCATTTTGTATAACTTCCTGCTTTTCGTATAAATGTTTATGAAATTGGCTATGCAAAAATGCCATGTTTTATATTATTTTCTTCTGAGTGTAAGCTGCTGTGTTTGTAAATTATTTGGTAAATTTTTTTAACTTAGAATTTATTTAATATTATTTTATTAACTTGTAATAAATTCTATTAAATATTCTCATTAAATGTTTATAAGCATTCAATTATTTAATTTTTGATATTGCTGACATATCTGCTTCGAAATTCGTTGTCTAATATACGTTTAAGAATTTGACAGAACCTAATATATAGGTCCATGTTAATTTAAAAAAAATACAGTAGCATTATTATAAAATATGTAGGTGAGAGCATGAATGCAAATGTGATTTTACGTGTTACGATTTCTAATCCAAATGGAATTCGTAATTTATTCTTCCATTTGAAAATTGAATTTCTTATCATTTCTGGCTGACCTGAAATATTGAGGGCAATTAGGATAAATATAAAAAATACAGCCCACAGAATACACGCACTTCAAATATTGATTTAATTTGGTTTTCACCCAACTGTAAGAATTGCAAATTAATGGGGGAAAATGATGTGGCAATTTAATATAGTTACTTCAAAGCAATTCTTATTGTTCACCAGTTTTGCTTCAAATTAAATTAAATTTTTACCGTTCATTTAACGCTTCTAGCATTATTTCTTGCGATAAGAAACTACTAAGTTTGTGATTTTTGTGGAAAAATTTTTATTTATCTTAAATTTCTAGTAAATTTTGGTGGTAGAAGTTTCAGACTTACTGTTTTTTCATTTAGATTTTAATCAAATATGCATGAGGTAGCAAGATAAATTGGATAAAAGCTTTTAATTTATCACTTTATATCTTCTCAATAAAGATAAGTGAAGTGATTTTATAAAAGAACCAGGAACAAAATTCATATCTTTGTTTACATCTATCACCACTAGTTATAAATTTCAAATATTTATATGCATTTTTAAAATACTGTTGGGTAGAATATTCAAATTCATAATTTTAAATGTTTTAACAGACATTGTTTCTTGAGGATAGAATGACTTTATAATATCAAATGTTGTAAATTATTTTATTAGTTCCAGTATATTTTAATTCAATAATCATAAGTGCAGACAAGTATAATGCCAAAAATCAGTTTAAGGGCTCCGGCTTAGTTATTGACAAATCAGTAATTAAATTCAGCTGTAACATGGAAAATTTGAATATTTCGGAATGAATATTTGAATTGAATTATCTAGGAAAAAATATTATTTTTAGGTGATTGCCTTTTTAGTATTTTTACTAATATTTTTTGAGCGGTTGGTTGCATGATATATTGGCAAGTTTAGGCCTTTCCATGATTAACTAATTGCATTGTATAGACTATTCGTGTTCATGACTCTGGAGAATAATAATATAAAATTGAATTACACACCTAGTTGTCCCAACTCCATTAAAAGCCAATTAATGTGACATCAAGAATTTCTTTCACTTTGTTGTTGTTCATTTTATCTTACATTCTAATTTGGCGTTTCTATAAAATCGATTATTTGTAAATAATTATTTCAATATGTGGTTGTGAATGCCATTTGATTTAAACTATTTCTCAAGCGCATCTTAGGATAGCCCATTGCAATGTGAGTCATTTCTTGTGGGATTTCTTTTTTTGGTTTTTGTTTTGCAAATGACAGCATTCAGTCCATGAATTTTTCGAACAGGAGAAGAGTCAGGTTTGCTTAGTTCGAATTTTTTTCTAAAATTTAATGACATTGCCATAGTAAGAGTTGAAAAGAGGGAAGTTTTTCGAACACCTCTGTATTTTTCAGAAAGTAGAATCACCTGTTGTTTATTCATGAGGCATTTCACGTGTGTGGGTGCTTCAAAACACCTATTTTCACTCAATATTGTATTCTTGAACTTGTTATTTTAACTAGTTCAGATTTATAGCAACGAAATTATATAAACATGTATGTTATTTATTAAAACAATGGTGCTAATCCAGATCAAAAGAGAACAGCGCTACAAAATCATTGATATTTTCTTAGATTCCTATAAACTCTTTGAACTGAAACGTGGGTGATATGCATATATTTAATAAAATAATTAGACTTAATGTAACCATCAAGAAATTCGGTATGCTTAAAATACAATTGATCTTCGAATTATTATGCATCTGAGAGCAATTAATTTATTTCCTTGAAACATGGCATTCGATGCTCTTGAAAATGCATCATATTTTCCAAGAAATTTTATAAAGTTTTCACTACGAAATTATATGAAAAAACCTTCATAACATTTCAAAATGAATTGCATAGATGTCATGAATATTATGTGACGTCTTATAAACACATAACATTAATATCATAAAGAGCAGTACGTCAAACCTTTGAGGTAATTATCTGACACTTCCTGGTGGCTGTATCTCTAGCTACTACAATCTCGAACTCATTTCTAGCTATTCGGTTAAAGGACTGTTAACTATTTTCATATACGTTTGATTATTTATGCATGATGATTTCTGGGTTTCACTGTTATATACAATAAGATCTCATTTTTACCGTTTAGCCACTCTCTACCTACATATATACAACTAACATGATAACCAGTGATTGTTTGCAATATATAGATACAAATATTATTAATGCAAAAAATTTTATAAATAAATTATATGTCCGTAATTTAAAATTTTTGCAAAGCCATTCCAGAAATGACACTGGGCTGGGTCGACCCATTGGTTGGGGGTGAGTGCAGCAGGTTGTACTGGTGTGGGGCAAAGTTTGTCTAAATTGGCTATCCATAGACACAAGTAGGACTAAAACTAACTTAAGTTTGAGAAAGTAAACAAAAAATTGCCAATTTTGGATATTGTAAAGTAATTTTTAAATATATTCAAATTGCCTGTTTGATTATATTTGGATATATTTGGACATTTTTTGCATTTTGAAAGATTAATGATTATGTAGTGCTCTTAGTGAATTTTATTCTATCCAATTGTACTAATAAGTTCTTTTTTATCTGAACTTGTTTTTTGACAGGTTTTACAATTATACTGGAAGAAATGGGTCTAAATTTACATTAAAAAATTTAATAAAATATTGGCTTTATTAAAAGTTTATTAAAAGACTTTAATGGCTAAAATTAGACTTCATTTTATTACTTTGTATTAGATAACATTTGAAAAGTGATTCTGTATCTTTTAAGAAGAAACGATGCAAAATATTTGTCAGTGTTGGTATAGTATGGCGGTATGAAAATGTGAGCCTTTATCAAAAATCACTCGTTATGTAAAAGAGTTTTAGTATTTTACTCAGTCTCTAAAAAATTGAAAACATAGAAGTGGACTTTCTAGAAATTTATATCAAAGGAATTAGGGATTTAGCAATATAGTATCATAACCCTATGATTATTCCCTAAATTGTTCGTTTTGAAGAATGCACTTCAGCAGGAACTCTGTTACAATAAGTTCTCTTTCGACGATATTTCTGATGTGTCAAAATAAGAGGATTTCCAAATTTCTTAACGGGATTGGATGCAGTAGTTCAAAAATGTGGACAACCCATGTGGTTTCTTTAACATAATGCCTTCCATAATGCAAACCTGCAAAACATGAGTCCATCATTCAATTCATTGCCCTACACCGACAAAAGCTTTTTTATAAAATTGATTAAATTGGGAATTTGAAACAAATTAGCTAAATCAGTTATCGTACCAGGTTTATTTTATGCCTCTCATATTTGGTATTCAAGCTCCGCATACAAGCTTGAAAAGTCTAAGAAATGTTTGAAATCTAGTTTACAAAATGCTTTAATTTCTTACAAACTTCTTTACTTCATTCATTAAAGGATGTTTATCAATATGTATATATAATCCATAGAAAATTTGATTTAATCAATATTATTACATTAGACTAAATTTAATTTTCCTTTGAAAATAATCGAAAATCTAAAAGTTTACAATTTGCTATAATGAAAATGAAGAAATATACTACTGATTATTACTACATTAATAGAACTAAACCAACTTTGACTTCTTTGTAAATCCAAGAGTTAGTAAAAAATGCATGACATTCTATATGAGTTTTTACGTAGCAAGTTATGTTTTGTAAATAATGGAACACCAAATTTGGGAATAATTATTTAAGTATAATTGTTGCCAGCAGACTTTCATCAACATCAGCATTCTGCTCAATTGAAAAATATCACAGTTGTCACTTAATGATTGCTGCATGATTGTATCAACCTAATAATCTTCCTTCAATTTATAGCAAGCTTTAATAAGTTTTGAAATTCATATTATGCACATTCCATACCCAGATTGCATAATACAAGGCATGGCATAATGTTTGGAATATTTTTAAAATTATGTTTATAATAAAATGTTTCGCTCAATTTGAATTAGTTAAATTGACAGCAGACAGGCTAATTTGTGCTCAAAATGTACGTGAGTTTATGGTCTTTCTACTCATGTAATTTTTGTTTATATCATCCTCTTCTATCAAACCAAAAATTGAGTACAACATAACCAATCACAAATTTGATCAAAATTAGTTGTTCCTCAATTTGATATAAAAACTGTAACTTTTGTTATAGTTTATGTGTGCTGTTTATCTTCTGTCAAACGATTATATACAACATGAGACGTCAACTGACTGCTGAAATATGCAACCGCATCCTTGGTATGCGTCAGGCAGGACCTAAACAAGGAGCCATTGCAGCCAATTTAAGGATCAGTCAGAGTGCAGTGTCTAAAATACTGAAGCGGCACAGGCAGACCCTTGTTAGTAACCGTTTGGTACGACTTAGACTTTTGAATGCCGGGTATTTGTCACGAAGACCTCTGAGGAAGCCTCTACTACAAAGACGACATCGCCAAGCACGTTTAAGGTGGGCTAGGGTGCACAGGAACTGTCAAGTACAACACTGACAGCACATTGTGACGAGTCACGATTTTTAGCTTACCGTCAAGCTGGCCGCTTGAAAGTTCGTCGTCAGGTTCACGAGACCTTACACGAAGACTGCATACTACCCAGAGGCTGGAGGCGGTGGGGTAACTGTCTGGGTGCTTTCCACAGTGATGGCAAGTCTTACCTGCACATAGTGAAGGGAAACCTCAACCAGCACCAATATCGGCGGATTTTGGAAACCAACATGTTACCATTTGCCAGACGACATTTCAGGGCAAACTTTATATACCAAGATATCAAAGCTACCCCTCACAGAACACGACTGATACGGGATTATCTGGAAGAGAAGGGTGTTGAGCATATGGAGTGGCCTGCCATGTCGCAGGATATGAATCCAACAGAGAACCTGTGGGCGGAAGTTTCTCGTGGATTGAACAACATGGACAATATCCCAACAAATTTAGCCGAACTGAGACAGGCTGTGGTGAATTGTTGGCGGATATACCGGTTGAAACTCCAACTACCCTTGTTTCCAGTACGCCACGACGTGTACGTGCTCTACTTAATGCCAGGCGTGGACATACGAAGTATTGAACACACTAAGTATATGATAATGATGTATATTTTATAATTCTGCTGGTTGAATAAAGCGTGTTGAAATTTAAATTTTTTAATAGTCCTTGATTGTTGTGTGTATGAACGAGCTCATCACCAATTTTCAATCGTTTTCATATTATCACGTGAAAGGCATACACAAATATTTCTTATCGATATAAATATTTGCTAAGATGAAAAAGATAAGGTATTAACTGATTGGATTGACTAAGCGCATAAAATACGTAATACGGAAACATCAGACCATTCTGTACGAACAATTTAGAATGAATTTGAAAATATTCCAAACTTTTTGCCATGCCTGTACTTTTGAGCTTAGAGTAAAAAAATTTGATAGATTCGACTGAGTGACCACAAAATTCCTCCATGCTGTCATAGATATAAATGGACCTACTAAGCAAAGCGGATGAGGTTATCAGGTATTTACATGTCTATAATGGTCCCACAAATCCATTCAAATCTTTATCTAATTTCAAATTATGTCCAACATTGCATACGCAGAGAAGATACCGACCCAAATAGGAGAAAGTGTAACACAGTCAATTGTTAAATCATGATAATATAAAAGGACTTCTAATTTAGACCACCTCTGTGTCCTTAAATTATTGCATTGATAATTACCACAAAACAATGGGTGTTTGAAATTTTGAAGTACTATTTTTGCAATATAAGTTTACAGGGATGTTCGTTTTTTTAATGTGATTTAAATTGGTAAATCTAAGGTGTAGAAAATATTTGTTATTGTTAATTACTTAATTTTTTAATGTAATTTCTACACACATGAAAATTCAAAGTTTGAATATGTATAGAGATGGACAAAACTATTTCGTTTGATTACTTGCATTGACCATATTTATAGTAGATGATGATGATATTTACTAGTTAATCATAGTACTGATAAACCAGAGATTGCCATTGGCTGAAAACTTAGGTTCAAACTAAATCGCCCCAGAAAGCAATAAGCTCGGGCTGCAGTAATTAAATCAATGCCAATTCTGCCAATTTGTATGGTGCATGTTAAAAAAAATTTCCCAAATTTTTCGGTTTGTTAGACCAAAATCTACACAATGAAATTAAACAATTTTTTCAATTAGCTCGGCCCAAGCCAATATTCATTTCTATCATGAACTAACGCCTAAAAAATTTTGTATGATGCAAACCTTGTCCTCGGTTAAATGATCATGTATGCTAATAATTGTGAGATATTTTTTAGATGTCTTTGTTTTTAACTCACCGTATATCCTATTAGTAAACTTACTGCTATTAGTAAATACTGCTTTGAACAATATCCAATAGAATTTCAATCCAACTCATTAGAGCTTGCTAACAAAATTGCGTAACGATTTGAAAAATATTCATTGTGTTCCTTTCTAACAATTTAAAATAATATTTATCAAAAATTAAAACATTTAGTAAATATATGTATATTTAATCCTAATTTTATTAAATGTGTAATTGAGGTAATTAAGTTTATATTGGATTCAATTTTTGGCGAAACCGGAATCCATTTTAATAAATTTATGGTTGGAGTAATTTTTAATTCAAAGTTGACATTCTCCAAATTTAACATTCCTTTCATATGTTGGTGATAATTGATTTCGATTGACTGGTAACTAGAATTGTTGCTCCCTGGGGCAGATCTGCTGACAAGGTTATCGATGACTTGTCTACTGATGGACACTGTAAGAAAAACACTTCTCTACCAAGCCTCCTTTTTTCTAAAATCAATTTTGTCTGAAATAGAATCATAGCATATTTTGGGTCGATTGCGTTATAAATTTATATGTTTTGCCTTGGTTAATCTTAGCGCTATTTTATTGGCGTACAAAATTGCACCCAACGATATATTAAAAAAATCAAAATTGTGATTAACTGAAGGCTCACGGTGAATTTTCACCGCATGAAATTTATTTATCAATTCCCCGAAAAATTTTGGATATTTTCTGAGACGGTAATAATAGCATATTTTTATACTGAAATTATTTTGTTTCATATTTAGCTCATTTTATTTATTTTATCTGTGTAAACCTATAAAAAATCGCATATTTTGCTGACCTAGTATTGAAAAAGGATGATGTTAACTAAAATATGCTAACAATATGCAATATGACTATGCATATGTAATTTTCTATGTTAGGAAACGCTACCTACCAAGTTTTAAAGCAAAGCATGTAAAAAAACCAATAAAAATAAACTAAATTCAAGTAGCCATTATAACATAATGTGCGAAAGCTCGAATAGTTTCTTTTATGAAAATTTATAATAAATGGCTTTTTCCCAAAAATATTTGCAAAATTTGGATAAAACTGCATCTAAGACCTTTATAAATGCATCATGTAGCGGCGGGAATCAATTAGCTCTCTCGAAAAACTGCTTAATTAATTCTAGAACTTATTTCTTAATATTATGTGTGTCAATATTTCAAAGCAATTAGCTGTTTATTAACTTAACCTACGTATCTCTTTCGTTTATTGATTTAGATTTCTTCCAATAATTTAAAATAGGAATAAATAGAAGATATTTAGTAGAGATAAGAAATTTTCCCAAGTTCCATAAAACTAATATGTTGTTATTAGCACGTCTTTTATTAGTTAACATCAAAGCTTTGGCCCAATGACTACATATTTAAGTTCAGTAAAAACGTCATCTGTGAACTGAAAGGCATCATAATTAATTTATTAACGCATGGTCAGGTCTTTTACCTTCTGAAGTAATTTTGTACCTGGATATTTAAGTATTTTTCACTATTCATAGCCTCATAATTTGAATTACTTCTAGTGTGTTTTTGAAAGAATCATTAAAACTTCAATTTTTTTCCTTATTTACACATATTATTTTAAAATAAACAAATTGTAAAAACTAGATCAACCTTTCTTCATTAATCAATGGATATCACATTTTAACTAAATTTACAATTTTAGTATCTCTAAAGTAATCTGGTTTTCAAGTTCAAACAGAAATTCCTGAAATGTGTGTTTTCAGTAACAGTTTAAGTAATACTACAGTTAGGTTAGTTGATATTTAACCTTGAAACTGAATTGTGATGTTATTCCTTATTTTGTATAATTTTTATAATTTTTATTAGTTTTGGATTGCATGCAAGACCTTTATTCGGAATTTATAAAAAATTATACTAAGAAAATGATTTTGAAATTCAATAGCTTCATCAATAAAAATGGATTTTGTTGATTATGTCTGATTTGAAGTTAAGAGTTATTAGGACTATTTTCATAGGTGTTTTTAAGGAAATTTTTACCCACTATCAAAATTATGATTCTGTTTAAACTTTTAAATGAAAATAAAGTTTTAAATTTATAAAACTTTATCGATAATTTCAACTGGATGAATAACCAACAAAGCCCTACTACAAAACGCCAATTTGTATATTTTTTAGTTAAAAGGTTTGAGTTTGCACAAGCTCAAAAACCTTTGCATGTGGCCCAATGGAGACAGTTTATTTTCAGGAATGAAACACCGCTCCAAATAATGCAAGCCTAGCACACTCGATATGGTAAACTATAGCTGTTGCAAAGTAACCCTAAGTATATCAACCAAAATTTCAGGCTGGAGGTGCGAAATTTATGAATTGGGGAACCTTCTCTTATGATAAGCCGCTACTACACTACCGGGTTCACGGTACATGCTCTAAGCAAGCATCAGGGTATGACATTTAGGACATGTATTGCAAAATTAAAATAGGTTAACATACTAAAAATTATTAAAAATCAAATTATATTTGGCCGTATAGCTATTTTTTGCCAACCCTGTACATGTAGGAACAAACCGTCAATTAAAATTGTCAATATGCATAATCAAATTTGATGTGAATTGCAATTATTCCTACTAAACACCATTAAAATAACGTTTACTATGGCATTTCTAACTTAATCGAAGCGATTATGTTTGAAAAAAGCTTCAGATAATTTTGTCATTGGGTGTAGTGGTGTTGAGATTAAATTCTTTTAGTGATTCACAATATCATAAATGTTAATATAATTCGATGACATAGTGATCCTATATATATATATATATATATATATATATTTCCATGTTCTTGTTTGAATATGTCATTTAATATCATGTATAGGCTATAATGGTATTTACAGAATTTTATAATTATTAAATATAGATGCAGTAGCTAAGAATTTTAGCTAAGATTTGTAAAAACTTGTTTTAAATTTGTTATAAGACCGGATAACAAATGCCTCAAACATAATACACTTTTGTGAAGAGAAATTGGACGCCCATGTAGAAAGTGTTATTAGATAAAATGCCTTTCGTCTCATGCAATTTTCGCTATCTTCCTAACTTGATCAGCCTAGTTTACCAGATAAATCTGAAAGATACGTCACCATGTTTACAATAATTAAAAGTCTTACTCTATCTTATTTTTTTAAATTTTAACATAAAGATTTTCCGATTCGCTAGTAAAGGATGAAAAACTTTTATTTCATTAATAGCTGCATTCTTTAACGTATTGTAACCATTCTCGTGAACTATAGAATTTGCGTCACATATCTAAAGCTGATTGTTTTACTAGTTAACAATGCTTCCAGTTTTCGCCAGATTACTAATTAGAAAAACTTAATGGGAAATGTTACACGCGAGGTCAAATTATTTCACATTTCAATCAACAGCCAGTTGGATTCTTGGGCGTCTCAGCAAGACCAATTTTTATTTGGCATTTTCCAATTTAAGTTATTTTATATTTATCTGGTGGTCAGTTTTTCTAATTTGAATTCGACCTTTACTATCACTTATGGTCATAATTATTTAATAATATTTACATTCAATGAATGAATTGAGACTCTTTAAGATTGTTCCTAGAAGATGTAATAAAAAATAGCTTGAAATGATTTTAGTCCAATAGCATGACCCTTGTGGAGATATGGCTGAATTATTTGGACAGGTGATATCATATTATGTAGAGGTAAGACATCTTTCAGTTCAATGTGAGATATTTTTGCTAAAACTTATTATTTCCTTCAAAAGCTACTATGCAATTTTTGTATGAAAAACATAGAGCATATTTTTTCTACTTGAGCTTGAATTTGCTTCTGACGAAGCATAACAATAACAACCATATTTTGTTGGCCTTGTAATTCGACGAAAGAGCCACATACATAGATTTTATGAAAGTAGGATTGAACATGACAATCCGGGAAACTCCTACGAATCAACTGATGAAGACGATAAGAAGAATGAGAAAGACGACTGACTCTGTACTAGTGTGTCAACTCCCTACTCCATCTCATACAGGAAAAATAGGTCAAAAAGATAGTCAAAAGGAGGAAGAGAGTATACAGGATACGCGCTTAATTGACATTCAAATGCTTCATCTGGCATTATAACTATATATTTATACTTAATCTGTATTATAATCTTATAGGCAATGGAAAATATACTTTTGATTTCGATTACAAAAAAAATTAGTGGTCGAAATTGCCAAATTTTATCCCCAGTATGCAAACAACAATTTCCGAACTTGCTCTCTGTCATTTATTTTTGATTAGCTTGCCATGTGGAGCATACCTGTCGTTATGTTAGTTCTAAATCTAATTTCATAATGTTAGCTTTCCAAAGTCTGCGATTGCATGCAGCTTCATGTGTTTATGGCTATAAATTATGATTGGACTGCATTAATTTCGACTCAGAAGGGAATAAAGAGCCTTTCTAATATATATCCTACTTGCTAGGGAATAATCATAAAAAATCAAGAACGCAATAATAAATTTCTTTAATTAAATCAAATAATTTCATTGAATGCTTTGCCTGGCTTTCTCCTGAGAATTGCAATTACTGTGCGTTTTACTGCATTGTATTAACTTATCTATCAAAATTCATTATTTAATGTGATTTGTTTGATTGCTGGTGGTCTCATCTAAGAAAGGATCACCTTAAAGGACCTCTTGACGTTGAGATTTTGATTTAAGATTTTCATCATCTTATAAATCAAATAACGTAAATATTACCATAAGCTGCCAGGAAGTATTGTAAATCCGATAGTATTTCTTCAAAAATGTAATTGCTCATAACCTGTATGCTAACACAGGCATTAAAAATTTTAACTTCCAAGGGATTGAGAAATATCTCTTCTTTCACTTACGTTTTAAAATTTGCATCTTTTGAGAAACTTGTAGATTCGTCAGTCTGCGACACTACCACCACTTTGCTTTTAAAAAAATCAGGCTTTTTCTTGAAAAAACATTTGCAGGCACCACATATTCATCAGAGAAAATGTTTAATATTACATGGGTATCAATATCTCCAAAATTTCAAAAATCTCAAATTGGTTTGGGACAAATAGTCCAAAATTTCTGCAGCACACTTTTTATCTAAATATTCACACCTCTTAGTTTAGGGCTAAATTAAAAATTCAAAGATTTAGAATAAATAATTACTATTAGGCTATTAGTGAGTCTAAGTCTTAAAAAATTTTCTTTTGGAACAACGCTTACATTTTTTAATTGAAATAAGTTTTTTTCACTAACAATACGTATCCTTATATGTTCATTCCAAGGCGTAATATAGTATATAGATCTAATGCGATCGAAACCCATGCTAACACATATTTGGTTATGATATATATATATATATATATATATATATATAAGGAGATATACACAACACAGCATTTAGCTTTTTCATTTTTTGGAATTAATGTCAGCTCACTAGGTTTTTGAGAGATTGAAATGATTCAGGCGCGTATTTACAGTGGTGATTCCGGGTCCCAAACCCCTCGATCGGGAGAAATCACAAAGGCTCCCGTATCTCTAACTATAATATTCAATAGGAATAGATGTTGAGGTGAATGTTGACCTATGGAATAAAATATAAGAAAAACCAAGTCAGACCACAAAAATAGATTAATATCTAACATTCTGCTGTCCACAACTTTATTCCCATTAAAGTGTGTAATGAAATCAAATACGTATCCCAATTTAGTATGTTAGTAAGCAATGGTTAGATGTTTTCTTGCACATGTCATCATGTGCAATTTATTCTAAAAATAGTAGTGTGAGTCATATTTTTCTAAAAGCACATGCGAAACGTGCAATAAATAATCCTTGATACACATCTGTAACGATATAGCGTTACTATGTGTTTTTTCAGAATTTTTTTGATATTTTGTATTTTATTTGTATTATCTGAAATGGCAACGGAATATATAATTTTCTTAAATTGTTGGTCACCTGCTATTTACCTGCATATTTGTATCTTTTATGGGTAACGCTTAAAAACAAGGAAAACAGTGAACTTTGCTAGCTTTTGTTATCCTTTGCTTAAAATTGTCTTTGAATTTGTTTTTTTATCGATTTTTTAAAAGGGAATTTTTGGGTTACTATGAGCATTTGAAGGTCCTTGAAAACTTGTTTGGTATGCAGTGGTCAAAGCTGTGATTAAAGTCACACAGTATTCAACACAGATGTTACTAAGATATTTAATTATTATTATTATTATTATTATATTATTTATCAATTATAGTTATTCATATAGTTTTCAGAAATATTTGAGTGTATAAACTTTAAGTTTTTTTGCATTTACTTTTGGTTGTTTTAAATATTTCACACTGGCAACAAACATGTATGGTTTGAAATATGAATAAATTCTTGGAATTGTGAAGTAGCTTATTGTTGATGAGCTGGAAAATAAATCAAAATCTTTTAAACTGCTACTTCTTCAAAATTACTCATGCCATTAGTCTTAGAATATGGTAACAGGTCAACAAAGCTAAATTACGAAAAATGATGTAAATATGACAGTGAGATTTTGTTTATTAGACCGTGCAATATGCAATTGAGGCATGTAATATAGAACCGGGTATATGTCATTGAAATTTAATCACAGACTATTGAACAGCACTGCATTTTCTTTTGTAATCATGAATTTCCTCTTTGAGATGCATTGATATCTTTGTGTTGATTGACGTGTTAAATAATTAAACAGTTGCTCAATCTTTCTACCACTTAAATCTTCAGTGTGGAGAATAAAAATTTAACCATTGAGTTCAACTTTCTCGTGGGCCCTTTGGTAATAGTTGCCTTGGAATGGAAACTCTGTACTCTCTGTACTCTAATAAAATGTCTTTCAACTTAATTCGAAAATTCTATTAAAATCAAAACCATACATACATTTACAGATAACATAAAGAACATTTGTCTTTAATTATCAAATATATATAAGAATGTTTTAAATATAACGGAAAGTTGCCCTACTAAATTCAACTATATGTACATATGCACTATATATATATATATATATATATATATATATATATATACATGTATATATATATGAAAAATTCAAAATACTTTGAAACACTATCGATGCATATCCCAATCTTTATTTTTTACATATTTGTGAAAGATTGATAAAATTCTTTGCATTAGTAACGCACTTGAAAGAAACATATATATTTTGTTTTGTCTTGGATATTGTTCGACACATTTCCGTCATTTAGATCAAATATTCAACATCCTTCACTGAATGAAATTATTTTGACTGACAATATAATCTTAGAAATTAAATAAACGAATGTTGACAATATATGAATTTCACATTTTGAATTTATTACAAATATCCTAGCTTTGGGTCTGGTTATCACTTTGACTTAGTATGTAGAATCTATAAAACTTTTATATTATCTCTTTTGTTCTTAATTCGCGATCTGGGTCGAACCTAGTCAGGTTTGGATTTGTGAATACAGCGCTCCTGAACGAGACTCACACAGTTTTCCTTCAGAAAACAATAATTATTTAGCAAAAACCTTCATCATTGGATGAGTGGGCCCAACCCTATTGATATTTCCATGTAAAAGGCTTTCAATATTTCTTAAAAATATTTGTTACTTATAAGTATCGCTAAGAAGAATCAGGGTCAGAGCTGCAAACCGTGCCATGCTCCTTTTTATTCTAGAAAAGGCCAATAAAAGGCAGTCAAGCATACATCCTCCGCAAATAGAAGCAACAATGGCTCTTTTTGAAACAATGCATGTAGGTCAAAAGAATCCTTGAATATATTAATTTTGCATGTTTACATTGATCCCATTTGTGAATTAGCTTGCTTAGCGTTGCTTTATTTATTCTTCATTTTTAAGAAAAAATCAATAAAATACATAATTGACTGGTTAAGAAATTTCACAATAATGGAAATTTAAGCTTCAATCTGGAATAAAGCATGTAATTTCAATAATGTAAGATTCTATATATTTTGATGTTTCTGAATGGTAAAAAATAGAGAGTGACATCGGGTACTCAAATAAGCCTGACCCGATTTAGGGTCCATAAAATGTTTCCAAATCTTAAACAATTAATTCAAATTAGTATTGCAACTGTTTTTCAAAGTTGCAAATAGGCTACAATCATAAAATTGCATATTATTTCCATGTTAAATTGAAATACATTCGATCAAATGCGATTGAAATTGCAATCTGATAGATAATTTCAAAGAAATTACTGGTTCCAATAGCTTAACCTTAAACAGCCTGGGATTTTTGAAAATTTTATTGATTCTATTAAAAATTTGCATATAGCTCCAAAACTGTTATAGCTGTGCTCAATCTGAAACTACCACATGATAGAGGAGAGTCTTCTCTTACTTTTTTGCCCCACGTCCCCGCGGAATATCTTTTCACATATCAAGAAACAGTCCAAGTTTGTTGTTACCTCCATGGAAACAAAATTTTCCAAATACCTTAACACTAGGTAATGAGAGAATTGAAATCTTTTTCAAAATATCGAATTTTCAAGAAAACTTGTTAATACATTCAACAATATCTGCCATAGCAAAAAGCTTAATAGAAATTTTCAACATTGCTTTAAAGTATGTTCCCCAATAGACATACCCATGCCCCAAGATTTTCAAATTTGGAAATAGGCTTGGAGAAAATTCTTTGTAAATGGGGAAAAACTCCTTTAAAAAGGGCGCCAGGCTAATAGCTTGTCAGTGATTATTTTCAGTAGATGCAATATTAAGTGGTGACCGTGGGAAATGAAAATTGAAAATGTTGTGAATATACATCGGGTGATCACTTATGTCTAAGCAAGGTTGTAGAATTAATAAATGAAAGGAATGAGAATGTGCATTCAGGAAATGCAGTTGGTGCAATTTAATTCTCAGTGAATGCATGGTGACACATGTGAATGCAATTAGTTAATATTCGAATGCAAGATGCCCCCACGTGCATGTATATAACGATTGCGCCTAGTATATTTAGACATAATTCTCGAAAAAGCAACCATGAAATTTTCTAGTTTAACCTGATTTTCAGAGGAGTCGTTTCGCAAAATGCTCACAGCAGACGTTGTTAATTAGCAATATTTGGTTTTCCTGTACAGAAACTTTTAATTAACTCATATTGAATTCTCTTTTGTTGGAATTTTTTAAAGTTAATCGCATTGAATTGAACAAGTTCCTCCTTTGATGACAATCAATATTACTAAATATTTAATAGTGATGGTTACAAAAGCATTTTATGTTTGTCTTATTAATCAAACACGCAACTTTAAGTTCTATAGAGTGACGAAGTTGCTATTCACAAAGGATTGCGTTAATTTTAGCAAACCAAAATGTAAGCATCGGAGAAATCATTGATTCAATGCGCTGTTAAAATCAAATAATGTTTCAGTCTAATTACATTTTAAACTATAATTGGAAAAATGTTTAACGAAAATCGGAAATAGTTGTTAATTTTGAATTTCTACGGTTTAATTTTAATATGAAGCGTTTACAAGATTCCACTAGGTGATGATTTATCTTAACAGAGTTTTACTTTTAGTTTATGAAATTCGTGCCTTCTAAAAAGTTTTTACACTTATATTTATATTTAATATATTGCCCCATCTAAAAACGGCCGAAAACATGAAACATAATGCTCGGATTAGATTTGCTTTTAAGATGGAGAGTTCATTATATGAACTTACGTCTTCGCAAACATAAGGCTTGCCAAAACTACGAATTAGTATATGCTTTCAAATTTTAGTAATGGCCCTAAACTGCCACTTTGGTAACTATCGAATATCAGCATCTTACAGAGCTTAATTTGAACTTCATTAATTTTTTAATTTAATTTATAAACTACTATAAATGCATATATATATATATATATATATGCGCTTAATAAGATTTTTCGTAACTGGTTGCTGACGTAAAATGAAAATTGCCTGCTTATACATGGCTCTATTGTTGTTTATTTAATTTATATTTAAATTAGTCTTAGAATG
>CABFPE010000196.1:571228-610973 GCA_900660155.1 Hofstenia miamia | reverse complement strand
GAATGCCTATTTTTTAACAAAATTTCATTTCGGATATGACACACCACAGTAACATATGAATTAACTATGATCAGTAAATAACAACATATATATATATATATATATATATATATATACTTTGCATTCCTTTGCGAATTGCAAATCTTATGAAAAAATTTTTGTACATCACAATTCTATTAGACAATTGACAACTCAAAACGAATAGCAATTATTGTGAAGTATTTTTGATTATTTATAAATAATAAACTTATTTCTGAAGAACATATCGAACTTATATAAAAAGAAGAAAGGAATTTTATCATATCATCAGCTTATCTATTAAGCTATATGAACAATAACCAAAACCTAATATATTTAATATGTTAATTATTCCAAACAATCTATATGCATCCGAAGTATTTGTACCAATTGCAACGAAAAAGAAATTAAAGTATTAAGAAGACCTATCCATTAACTGATTTTCATAATTTAAGAAACTTTATTTTTTTTCAATTATAAATAATGCATTTAAATCATATTTTCAAAAATCAAAAATGATCACTGACAATCGCAATCATTCATTAAATGAGAAATTTGGGATGAAAACAGTAGAACGTCAGACAGATGAACATCTTTACATAAATTGTTATACATACATACTACATTCATTCTAACAGCTATTCGATTTATCAATAAAGAAGAATATCCAACACACTTATATATGTATATATATATGCCAGTAACTTTCCATTTACATTTGCAAAAAAAATGTTTCTACTGGCATAAAACCTTTTTCATGACATTCAATAATAAAGCAAATTTATTGCTAATATTTATATAATGTAGCACCGCTACAGGTGCACGGAAGTGCGCTGATTAATCGAACGCAGCTAACTATTTCTCTATTTACTTAGGTCTCTTATATGCACTACATATTAACAATATGTACAAACAGCTAGTAACTAATAAACACGCAAAGCGAGTAAGCTGGCCGATACTAGGAACCAGTACCTGCCGAACTTACAATAAAGTCTACAAACTAACACATGACAAAATACTTACAAAACTATTTACAAATGCCTTATTAATTAAAAGGCAGTTTTAAAATAATTCGGCTATGCATTGAGTTTAGTATCTATGCTCAATAATTTTGTTCAATAAAATTCTTTGTTTTCTTGAAATGTTTATAATTTTTCTCACATTTTATATCGATACTTAGTTCAATCCATAAGATTGAGCATTTAAAAGAAAATGCATGTTGACGATTATTGATAGTAAAAAATGTTTTATTTTTTTTATTGATTTCAATGAATTATTTAGAAAACTTAATGAACATGATTCATGAATATATTTAAGAATCATACATAAAGATTGATACTCGTGGCAAAGATGTTATATGATGATTTTTTCAACATAATTTTAAGTGCCTAGTTAAAAATTTTTGATGGCGGTGAACCCTTTCTGAATTACCTTTTTGTAATTATTTCGATTGCAAAGCCTTAGATTAATAATTCTTTTTTAGGAGAAGACTATTAATGGGAACACTTTGTTTCAAATAGGATGGCATTTTGTGCAGTTTTAAAACTGATTTATTCTAAATGTTATTGCATTTGACTTCATATAGGTTTCCATTTTTAAAACGTAGTTGAATGTTTAGTTTTCACGTTTTGCAAAATTCCACTCGTCTAAAACTCTTGTTAAAATATTAAATATGTGCGGCATAAAACAGTAGGTAAGTTATCCACAAGCTGTTTTAATTAATTTCTGACTTTTATACAGCATATTTTTAACATTATCGGTATTACAAAGGAGAAATAACAGACGAATAGGCGTATATTTCATATTAATGTCTGTCAAACTTCTGAGGCTAAACTTATTAAATGATAAATTGTTTCCCATTTTGATAGAAATTTTAGTAAAGCAAATTGTTAACCTGTGATGTAGAGTTGTAACTTTTGAAGTAATATGGGATTAATAAAGTGAAGCGGTTATTACTGCGATAAAATTTACGATTTTTGTCAACATGTTTATTGGATCACGGAAGAGCACATCTGTGATTGCCATGAGCGAATTATATTAAACAAATTCAAGGCACTTGCTGTCTGAAAAATTCTTTCTTCTTTAGTAATTTGTGCTTTACATGAAAATGGCATTGGAACAAATAAGCATCAATCTATGCAGCTACCTGCATGTTATTTATATTTAGATATTGAATTATGATATATTATGCTCACCATAAGCTATTTTAAACGAAGTATTCCAAATTATTTAATTACATCATCCTTACTGCAAAAATGCCATAGTTCTTAAGAAAACATCCCAATTATTATTATGTAATCAAAGTAATTTCTTAAATACCAACACAACTAATTTAGTAGCCTATAGTCACGTTTGATATCTTGCTTTGCTGTGTTTGATATCTTGCCTTGCTGTCAACGAGCCAGGTATTTCTTCCTCCCAGTTCAATCACTACCAAGGATTTCTTTCCTTTGTTGTTAACCAAATTCAAATAACATATTAATATACAGATTTGCGATAAAATGGATTATGTCTCATTATAAAGTTAGGAATGTTTTTTTGGGTTTGCGTTCATCATTTACTTAGGTCTACTAAATTTGCTTATATATATATATATATATATATATATATATCTATGAATATATGTATATGTAAGTATATATATATATATATATATATATATCTTATAGATATTGGAGTCAAAATATATGTATATGCACTTTGTCAATTATCTCGTTTTATATTCAAATGCTATATAATTAAGGAACATCTGCTATTAACAATCATGAACAGTCTTAATCCAGACAGAAGAAATAGTTAAAGGTCGGTTATACTACATTTCGAGCAGTTTGACTTTCGATTCGTTTCATGCATGTTGCAATGGAGAAAAACTCCATGACATAGATTTGATGCCCTTTTGTAATATTATAATTACTATATAATAATACTGATAAATTTTTAGTATAAATGTTGATTGCTTCAATCTCTTTGTTAGTCAAGAATTGCATTTAAACTATAAATGCTTTATTGAAAATATATAAATCTTGTACATTGCTAAATTTTGAATATGAATTTTTGAAAAACAACAGGATGTGCATAATTGGCGAGATTTTATTTCTCCAAGCAAAGAATCTTCTTAACATCTGTTAACAAAGGTCAAATAGTAAAACCTCTGGATATTGAAATTGATAGCGATATTTCAATCTATTGAATTCATATTATGGAATTTCATTAATCAATGAATGTGTTTGCTTTGGATAAAAATTTGATAAAGCACTCCCAAACAGCTCTTTATTATCCCGGTATGTAACTAAGCAGTTATTGACTTTCCTTTGAATTTTCCATTCTGCATCCATATGGTAACGAGCGAATTTAATTTACAAAGTTCTTACCGCTGAAACCACAAATGCTGCGTCTTGACGCTGCCGCAGAATTTGACACAAACTGCAGCAAATCTGATTTTTTCCAACTTCTTCAATTCATTATGAGCCTAATTAAAGATTTAATATTTCCTAACTCACTTCATTAATTATAAAAATTTAATGAAACGGTGTCAATGACAAAGCTTATTAATTATTTATCACCTCAATTATTTCTGTGTGTTTCCAATTTCCACGAATCATTAAATCTATAAAAAGATCTAAGAAATTGTTTACGGCTAGATTGTATCCAATATATCGATACATTCCAATTTGCAAGTGGTTGAAATATTCAGGCAAGGACTTAAGCGAACAATGCTCAACCCAATTCCCTATGTTTAGTAAAGAACGCCATTGAAAACACGAGTATCAATTGATTTTAACTAAACGTGCATTGTACAATGTTTGCTCATAAATAGGGCGACCCAAAATTCAAAATAAGTCCAAATCATCGTGTTTTGAAATAAAGTCGAAGTGTGTTCATCTTAGAAAGCATACTTAAATTGAAGGCTTTTATTTCAATGATGCAATGCAATTGTTGTTGTTCTGCATGCTCGGCTATGCTCAGTTTTAAGGAAAACATGTGCGCTTCATGACTATATAAGAGGACGAATTTGTAAAGGAGAAATGTTCGACGTATTATATTGCACAAGAAAAGACATTCGTCCTGCAACGTTGACTTAATTCAATCATGCACGGCATAACATGTTCTGCTAAAAGAAATATCTTACTCTTGGAGAAGCTGCTTTGTAAAGTTTAAAAAATATTTTGTTCTTCACTTAATCATTGTAATGGTTGACATAATTCACTTTCTCGACCTTTATTGACTGTTTTTCTTTACGTATAAATAAAATCGGAAAATGGGGTTGTATTAGGTTAAAATTTGGTCGTCTTTTCATAAGATTGAATTTTTGATCTAGATAGAGAGCCTTCCATATAAGTTATATAAAAGTTTGATATCCTAATTCGATTTTTGCAAGGATATTGAACTGGGAATGAAATTAATATCGGCAAATGAAATTGACGAAATCCGATGGCAGAACTCAATAATGAAATGTACGGAAATTTAATATTGTTAACTTTAATTTCCATTCATCTTCAATTTTGATTACGAAGTGATTAGTTTCTTCTATTCTTTCCTATAATTTTACTTCCTTCTTTAAATTATGTCTGAAGGATTTAATATTTCGTTGTTTATTAAATATTTCTACAATTATTCATTCAATTTTCTCAATTTTTGAATTCACTGATTAAGTGAGGCAAAATCCTTTATCCCTGAGCTGGCATTGGGTCCGACCTAAACTTGGGCCTTGTTGGATTGATATTTTAATTGATATTTTAAATGCATGCGAAAAAAGAAAAATTTACCTGAAAACTTTGCAAATATATAGGCATTCTCTTTAGATTTAAGCAGCCTTGCATTGTTGGCTAATGAATTAATCCAACGTCTTATACTTATCTGTTGATAATAAAGTCTCTTTCACGTTGTGCTGATGTTAGTTGATGTTTGTTGGCAAAGACCACTCCTGATAAAAGCATAATAAGACGAACATCATTGCTAAATTGGTGGGGGAGGGTTGGCTTTAAGAAACGCTCATGATATATGATATACACGGCACGCTTGTAGAATTAATATTTACACAATGCCATTGCAAAAACAATTAAAATTAGAATTGTTGATGGACTAATTTGAGATGCACAAATTAAACAATGCATTATTCAAATTATCCAATCCATATTTAGGTCATGTTTGAAAAGTTGCGCTTGAGCAATTTGACGTGGTGCAGTTTTGCTTAAAAATCGATTTGCAAGAAAAATTTTGGTAGTCCCGCAAAAGCGATGAAGTTGTGTTCTCAAAATTGCAGTCATCGTGAAAATTCTCTTTTTTCAAATATAAACTTTTTACCTTTTACGTTATTTCCAGAGCTAGAGACTAAATCGAAAAAATATCATTGATAAAATGTCTTAGGAATTTTCAGTCATTCAGTACATCACTGATTGCGTCACTAAGGCGAAATCAGGTTTTTCAATCTAATTTGTGCAAAGATCAATTGAATTTGAAACCACATAGACAAAATTTACTTACTGGTGCTTCTTATTAATGTGCGATATTATACTGTAAGTTGAACTTGTATTTCTTACTCTAAATCTGCAGATACTTAGAAGAGTTATGATTGCATACTTGTGAAAAAGTTTTATGATCAAATGCTTATTTATTGCTGTGTATTTGCCATCATTAGTGTTTTGATTTTATCAAAACTCTATCCACATATGAAAACAAAATTGTGTTTCTCAATAAGAAAAAATCATTGAGTATGCTGGAAAAAGTGTGCGTTAGGCTGATTTTTTAAATGCCATGGTGACATCATCATAGACCTAATGACTTCCTGAAAACTCCTACTACGTTTTATAAAAATTCGTTGTTCCGAGGTGTGCCTTTTCAGGCCGAATTATTGGTATTTTGAATTGAGCAGGTCAGAGCTTGGGCCTAAGAATTCAGTGCAATTCCAACACTGATTCAGTACGCCAAACAACATTAGCAATTTAGATTCCAAATTATTACTTATTAAAAGAATTGACCGAATTTGGAAATCGAAAAAATTGCTTTTCCCACGAAGTTTAGTTTTTCATATTCCTTGAGTTTTTATTGTAATGCATGTCTAATGCCTCAGGTGAGTTCTTTTAAAACATGCAAAAACTTGTTATTTGTTGTGCTAAAAGCTGCTTCAACTTTTGTTAAAGATAATAAATTTCAATTACATTCTTTTAATGTGTTCTTTCCACTTAATTAATCAAAGTCAAAACTTGTGATCAAATTAAGAGCTTTGACCTTTGAGCAAGACGACTTTATACACTATTCTGAAAGCATTAAATTGAGAAACTTTAACTAAGCTATATAAACTACATTAGCATACATCTAAATACAACTCATTTTTTACACTGATCAGAATCTCCTATATACATATATACCAGGGGTTTAAATGGATGGTTCAACCCAACCCATGGATTTGCTCATATTGCTAAATTTTTGGGTTGTATTAAATGATAAAAACATATGAAATCATATATAAATGGGTTGGATTAATGTCTCAAAGTAATGTGGGTCATGATTGAGTCATTGAACATTACATATGCAATCTTGCAGGAGAGTTATGAAAGTTGGTGTAAAATTTTTAGATTTCAAAGTAAACTAATATTATTTTTCTATTTTACTTTTTAATACATTTTATAAGTTTCTTGTCAAAGGACTTTATATATATATATATTGGTCATTGAGCATTAATCTATAGAAGTATTGAAATTGGTTTTGGGTCAAACTTTTGATCGGGTCAAGCACATTAAGAACGTGTGTTGAATTGGTTTAAAATTCATTTGTTAGCATTTACAGCTTTGGATTATTATTGGTGTAACTTTCAAGAAACTATATAAATATTGACCATATTTAACGTGAACATCAGAAATACAAAAAGTATAAATCTAGAAGATGTTCTATTACTCTTCCTGCACATAATGCTTAGAATAATGGAACCGTTCACTAAAATACTTTGTAAAGGAGGCTCCAGAATCTTGAATTCTTTGCTTATATTTTCCAAAAATCCCAAATGTAAAGCAGAAGAACGGTATCTACACAATTCCTAGTTATTTTACAGAATGCAGAGCATGAAAAAATGCCTGGATAAAATCATGCTGTTCATTTTGGCAGCATTTTGAATCTGGGAGAATGTATGTACTTTGAACTCTAAGTCACAGCTAGACGTAATCCTACCATTTATATGATGGAATTTCTTATAGAAATTTACTGCTTACATTTTAAATGCACTTTTAACCGTAAACGCCCATGCTTACCTTACATACATGTATATACAGCCATGGGCAGGAAATCATTATGCGCAGGTGTTCGACAGTAAATTTCATTATTTTCTTGTAGTATTAAACAAAATTTCCCTCAGAAATATTATTTGAATTGGTTTGTTGTGCTAATCAATTTTGTTAATGTATCTATCCCAAGATTTCAACGTTATCAAGAAGTATAATGTCATCACCCAATTTGCAAAGATTAGTTTAGTTTTTCCTCATTTCCTCATTTAACTGTATTACCTTGCCTCTCGTTTTGGTTTTGTTTTTATTCAAGTTTTTATGTGACTGAGAAATCTTATTAGGCAACATATATGTCACACTCTTCTTTGATTACTAGTTTGCCTTCAATTAATTATTTTACACATAGAGGCTAACATGTAAATGGATACTAAACTGTAAGCAGCTGTGGATTTTAACAGTAAATTATACATAAACTAAGTAAGTCTATGCATTATGGCTTATTAGGCTAGTTGTGGAAAGGAAGAGGGGCAAAATGCTAACGGATAAGTATTTATTCTTTTCAGTATTTCTTCCCTAAATATATATGCCTACAAATGATGTTTACATGGGCTATTTTGGGCATTCCTCTGATGTCAACAAATGTCATGGAAATTGCCACAGTTGTCACACTGGCATGACAGACATTGTCTATTAAAAATGTGGCATACGTCTTTGTTTCAAAAAGCAAAGAAACTTTCATAAAATCTTTCATATTATTTTTTGTGGTCATTTAGTGATATTTGCATGATTTTTCTTATCAATATGTTGTGAAAAAGTTGTTATTAAAACTCAATGTACCATCAAATAAAGCTTGTAGTGAATTTGGAAATAATGCATTACTGTCGAAATATCACTACATTGTCTTATACACTAAAAACTATAAATTATTAATCCAATTACCAGTGTTTGAGGACGCTTAGAGGCTTTAATTTGAGTTTACATACATTGGTCTATATCAAGGTAAACTTTGATCAACTGTGGTGATTCACCACCTGGTTGATTGCAGCATAAAAGAAAAATCAAACAATAAATAGTTTTTTTTAAGTCAGAGAGCTTGTACAACCTTTAGTACAAGTTCCCAACAACATTTTTTTCAAAACTATCATGAAATTTCATGCAATTAGTCATTTCAATTACTGCAAACAACTTAGTAATTTTAAAGGGGACATGTAAATTGTTTTTAGAAATTCTGGATTTTAATGTAAAAAGTTGTATATATTATAATTTGTTATGTATTTTTAATGTAAGTCAAATTATAGATATTCGAATGTAAAACAATCATTTTCTTTACTTTAAATTAACAAATCTACTTGAAATAAAACAGGAAGCCAATTGGTTCAAAAATCTTTGATTACTTTAAGCAAAAGGTTACCACAATAGACCTTGCTTGTTAAATAGTAATCAAAGAACCAAATTCATTTCTATATTCTGTGAATTACGACTAAAGCTTATTACCAACGCTTCCATCAATATATAAAAAAAAATATATATATATATGGATATTGCGAATCACCTTCATTAAGTTCATTATAAACAAAACGTTTGTGTATGTGATGAGAACAAAACGTAGATTATAGTTTACCAGTGAAATACAATAGAAATATTAGGTTTAGAAAAGCAACTGGAGCAGAGATTGAAATCGCACTGCATTCGAAACGTTTGCGGCTCGACTACGTTAATGGCATCTTCCGTACCCTTGAGAAAACAAAAGCTCTTTCAATTGATTTTTGGAAACAAGTTATTCGTCTAGGCATCAAAGCAAACACCTCTGTATTAACAAAACATTAAAATTATTTCTTTTCTATTGAAAACCAGAGAGCATATTAACTCATTTTTGATGTAAATATTGACTTGGCTCCCCATAATTTCTTTGGAATTCTATAAATTTAGGAATAGTGTTATTTACGTATAAGTGAAAGGTGCCATATGTCTAGTGTTTGTATTGCACATACTTTCTCTTGAATGAGCTCTTTGTTTCTTAATTAAATATCAATCATGTCAAACAATTGTTCGTTATATAAGAAAACGTTTGGTTATATGCAAGATTTTTTCATAATTACATTCTGTGACTATCCTTTAGAAGGTATATATTAATTATTTTGTATTTTCAATTTACAGTATTAGTGTATCTATTGGGAGACAAAGATTCATTTGGCTCTGGGCCTATAAAATGTTCGGAGAAATTTCACTTAGAAATAAATTACATATTTATCATATATGTATTGAATTTTTTTACATCGTTAAACGTTTGGAGTTATAGATATTAGCAGGTGAATATACTTAAGCATGAATGTAACTATGATTTTTTTTATAATAAATTAACGTTTGTTTTTCTGTGATAATAAAGTGAACCAATGGGAAAATTCCTTAGCAACTCTATTGATTTATTTGCAAATTTCAAATAATTTATACTTCAAACTGCAGAATTGATACAACAGATAAAAAGAAAAATTCTATCAAAATCCTGTGCACATGTACATACGTTCAAACTAAGTACAACCTATCTTTCAAAAAATCAAATTTCAAAGATTGTGTACCTAATTCAAATTATTTAACTTCAGGGCTTACAAAATGAAAGTTTTTCATAATTTTGCTGTGCCTTATTTATTATATATTCATTTTTATCAGGGCCTCGCTTAAGAGGCTTTAACTGGTTGGAGGCTTTCGAAAATAGGAAATTTATCAACTAAAATAAGCTTAATTTTTAGGAGGCCTAATTGTAATTTCTATTTGATTAAAAAATAGTATTGTTTCAAACTCAGTTTATCATTTTATCGATGATTTATCTTAGGAAGAACAGTATTCTATAGAACAAAATCACATAACGGTAATATACTTGCATATGATAGAGCGATTACGTCGTCTCACTTATAAACTTTCTACTTCCTCGCCTTCGGTATGCTCCTGTTAGCATAAAAGTCCAATTGTATAAAATAAGATAAAAGTTGTTATTCAAAGTAAAAGTACAGAAGGAAGTTTATATCGAGTCATCAGCACGAAAGAATTTCTTTACAAAACCACACGAAATATAATAAAAGTGAGGTAGCATTTTTGATGTAAATTATTGTAACTATTTACATATTTAAATGGGAAATTTTTATCCACTGTGTGAGAAATTTTCCTACTCAGGATATAAGTTACACGAGGCCCTGATTTGTATCACTCACTTTATCCAAGCAATTCAAAACTGGCAACAAAATTGAACGGTTCGATTCAGATGCATAGTGTATACATGTATATTAATAGTAATCTATTTAGTGAATACGGCAGGTCGAATGAGTGAATTTCGCATTCGTTATCTTGGAAATACCTCAAATTACAACAAATTCGAAAGACCCATCACTAGAAGTAATGGTAGCACAAGTACAGAGCCAGTAAAAGTACAAGTCCTTCTTCACATTGAATCCATTCGTGAGATATCATCAGAGAGCACGTTAGATTTTTACCTTGTGCAGTTTTGGAGAGACGAGAGACTTACTGGAAAGAATGTCAAAGTAACCGGGTGGTACTTACCAGATGACCTCTGGTATGCTGACACCTATTTTTTGTTAGTTAGAGATTTACAGTATAGCAATGAAGAGCAATATGTCATTATTGGTAATTCTTTACACACATTTCTTCATTGACTATTTTAGTGTTTTTACCTTTCAAGGGTCTTTAAACTAGAACTAGATATTTTTTGGTTAAAGAAATTTCTGCTACTAAGTGTTATGAGAATGCTCCCATTACAATAAATTTAACAATACAAGTGTTTACCTGTTAACTAAATTTTATGTGAAAAAAAATTATTATCCTGCCAAATAATTCAAATTGTTCATTCAATTATATAAATTTCTCAAAAATTGTAAAATTTTAATGTAGGTTTTCATATAGTAGAAAGAAAATACAGGCTTTTTTCAAAAAATGTGCAATAAATGCACGTTTGATTAGATTTAATATTGCATTACTGCAAAGCACTTTTTGTATTGAAAATAATGAATTTGTAAAAAGATCGTATATTTTTATTAGAAAAAGTTGTAGATTAATGTTGAATTTGACATTAGAAAACATAGTGATATTTGCGTTACAATTAGTTCTTAAAATGCAAGCCATTTCAAATAATGAACATGTCGTCATGTGATAACAATATTTTTAAAGAGTATTGAACGCCTTTTGCATATAAATAATGTGAGTTTGTTTTGTATGCACTTAGCAAATTTTCAACATTTCCAATTTAAAAAGAATCTGGTGAAAGCTGACTATTGTAGTTCTAATCTCTATTAATTTGTATATGAAATACATTCTAAATGAAAAATCAACTTAGCCATCGTTTTTGACCTTGTTACTTCTGCTGCATGTTTTATGTCTTCAATTCCGAATTATTGCAATGTAAACAAAATTTTTGAAATCACTATAAGCTTAAAAAATATTTTTATTTTTCTGCCCTGCTCCAACAAATGTTAAGTTTATAATCTAAACTTGTTCTTCAATATATAGCAATTATTTTTTAGATAAAGAAGGAAACGTAGAATACAACCGAAAAGTGCGATTGAGGACCCCTTGCACGCCTAATGTACTTCTCTTTCCCTTCGACATTGCTAACTGCTCCTTGAGAATTCTTAGTTATGGCTACACCGACAAAGAACTCGTTTATGAGTGGTTTAAGGACACTCAGCGCCATGACAATGGATACAGTCAGCCAGGGGTCTTTGTGGACAAAGTAAACAATCGTGTGGATTATGTTGGTTTTAATTTTCTGGGAGTTAAGACTAAGCACTCAACCTTAATGTATGGGAAACTAAATTATTCTTCACTTGAAGTAAGTCTTCAACTGAAGAGAAAGTTCAGTGCATATCTTTTTCAAGTAAGTTTTTTAATTTGCATGAATGAAACTACATTAAAAAATGTAATTAGTTAGGGGTGAGGTTAGGGTTAGGGCTGCTCTTAAGAAAATATGAGGGAATTTTAAAGTATCTCAATCTCCTTAGAAAAGTAGTAAATATTTTCAAATATTTCAGGCAAGGCAATGCCAGACTTGCCGTTGTGTGCTTGAATTGCATTTTACGTTGAAGTGTACACAACACCACATGTTGTGATGAACATAAAATTACAACGTAATAAAGTTTACAACTATTCTCTTATTAAAAAAACACGACCCATGTATTATGTTTTTCATATTCAAATTTGTCACAGAAATAAAGGACTTAAATCTTATTAGTCAGATAATTAGCATGAATACGGTTTTAAAAAATGTTTGCAAAATAGTTGGTTTAAAATTCGTTATTTTTAATTTTTGTATACGATATTTTCATTAACTTACGAATTTTAGACATAATCTAAATTTAAAAACGAGTTAGTTTTAAAAAAGTCTAATACATTTTCATGACTGCAGTTTTAGTAAAGATGTAAGTGCGCCGCCTGGGAAAATTGTTGACCCGACCCGACCGGTACTGGTGCCAAATGAATTCGGTTGACCGGCCGGTCTGACCGGCAGAACATTTTTCAAAGTCTAGTTAAATATTTACATTAAAAATGCTATATATATATATATATATATATATAATATGTATACATAATTGAGAACAGGACTGGAATTTAATCTGAAATTCCCAAGAGTGAATTTCAACTTGCACGGATTAGTATATATTTCAATATATATAAAACATGTTAGATAAAATAGGATAAGAGAATATTTATTTAGAAAAATGCTGACAATTAAATAACTGATAAAATTTATCTGAATAGCATTAATAAATTCACACAACACATATACACAAATTGCATAAATTACAAAAACACATCTTTCAAGCTATGAATAAATTACTATTGTACTACATTAATAACGAGTTATTCCATTGTCATCCTTATACAGTATTCTAGCAATGATTTACCAGAAATATATTTTTTTCAATGTTTTTAGTTTCTCTAGGTTGCGAGTTCCAGGTTGGAAATGCTACATTAATAAAGGATTTATTTAAAATGTCTTCCTTATACCTAACACATATGAAAGTTTTGATCTAGAATTATGTTTATGAGTATTTCCCGGTATTTTAATCGTATTACAATGTGGTAGGTTTTTATTATTTAAAGAATTTCAGCAGGATATTCAATATTGCGAGTTTTTTTGAAAAGAGAATCGACCTAGAAATGTTTAAATTTACAGAATGAGGTAACTTCAATTTTCATAAAATTCCTCTATCAATTGTAAATTTAGGTTTTTTACCTTAGAAGAATTAAAAGTTATTGTACGAAATTTAGACGTTAATAAATCTTCAGATACCACTCATTTACCTTTCTTTATATTTAAGAATTTCTTTATATATTTAGCGACCACCTATTATTTGCACTTAATCAATGCATCGTTGAAAATGAATTTCCGGAGATAATGAAAAAATCAGATATAACCTTTAAATAAAAATGGAGATCCCCTTGTTGTCAAAAATTATAGGTCAATCTGAATAACGCAACCTTTTACTAAATTATTTTGAAAAAATACTGCACATACAAATCGACCAACTTCTATACAAGTTATGTCAATTACTGAAAAAATATCCTCTAGTAAATCCCAATTTTTATCGTGTTGCATAGAATTTTGAAATTTTGGCGATTAAACATGATGAAATTATGGATTTCATCAAAATTCAATAAAAAGAAGCTAAATTTTTTTCATTCACTCAGTCGTTATTTGACCGGTTTTAGACCGGTTCAAACCGGCCGGTCATAAAATACTGACCCGACTGGTTTACACCCATGCTTCACACAAGTGATGAGCTTGTGCTCCTCTGGGCTTTAAAATATTTTACATAAATGAAGTGTGTTAGCATATATTTTTCGACAGTTTTAGGTTTCGATGTAACATGTAGGCTTAATATTTAACTCCTAACGGATTAAGGCTAGATAGGTCTCATTGTTTTTCAATTCTCTGAGCTTAGCTTTTGTGGGTTCCTTGCATTCGTAAGTTTTAGTAAACGTCTCTGTTTCTGCCCTTTGTACTTTATTCTCATTAAAAACGAAAATCGTTATTATTTTGATTGGTAACAAGGGGATGATGTTTAACTTATGCTAATTGATAAAATATTCGTACATATTGCTTGTTTGTTTTTGTAGACCTAATTTTTTCTAAACGAAAATTTGAACTACGCTAACTCAGAAAAGGTTCGGACGTCCTAGAAAATATAGAAATAATGAAAATACAATATTCAGTACTTTTCTTACTTATATGAATTTTCGAAAAAGAGATTTTAAGCTTTTATTAAATTCTGCTCATATTCATATCTTTCTTTAATAAGGCACTTAAGCAGAAAACCTGTAGCGGTGGTTATAGGAATTGTGATTGCTAGAATTTCAGCAGCTTAAAAATCTAATCTATTTAATGGCAATAGCAGCTATATTATGTTTCTCAAAAAAATTCTTTATTTCCGTTCTACTCATATGCTTCTTTAAAATTAATTTATTGCTCTGTTGTGGTGTGTTGTACATGTTGTGTGACACTACAGACGTTTACTGTAATGTTGAGTCATTTTGTGTGAAAAATCTCACACAACGGTCACACTGAAAAAGGCTCTTCTTAGTGCATACATTAATCATCACATTCACAAATAAATCTAGAATATTTCAAAATTTCCAAATTTTTTAATTCGTTTTCTTTTATCGATGAATACAAAGCGACTCGTTAGCGGAATTTCAAAAGGGTGACGTCCCCTTTATATGTATACGAGTCGTATATCATATCCATAGTAATGTTCCTTTAAATTGGTACGTAACTTTATGATTAATGTTATATTGATTTGAGATTGTTAATAATGAGTATATTTATTAAATGATCTACAAAATAAAAATAAAAATGCAATGAAATTGACTATCTTATACCAAACATTGGCACAGTTAAAATAAAAATTCCATTAACCGTTCATGTAGGTTTACTTTTTTCATATTTAATTCATGTTGTGGGCCGGCATTGCACCCAAGAGATTTAGATACAATTTTATGTTTGCAGGTTTACTTGTATGAGGTTTTACATGTAATAAGTCTCAGGTTTTAAATTAAGTAACGACTTTAACTTACGGAAGATTTTTATTCTCATTTAATAGTTAATTGTAATAAAAAAAGTCAACTCTTGACATTTTATAACCTGCGTTCAAAATAAACAAAGTTGTTGCAACAGTGGCGTACAAATGGAGGGGAGACGGACATTGCCCTTCGAGATGAAATGTCCACCTCGTTGACACCCTCACCGAAATCCTAGGTCTGGAAACATCGATGAAATCAGGAATACTAGGTGTTCAGTTTAAGATCAGAATGCAATGAAATATATTCAATCAAATCCTCAAGTAGCACCCGCCCTTTTCGCATTCGGCCCGGAAAGCAATAAGTATGCAGAGTACACACGGGCCAATACGAGTTCTTTTATCGAATTTGCTAAAAAAAAGTATAAGGATGTATTCTCTGGTTATGCCAAAGTTGAAGATATGTATGAGCATGGAGTTCTGCTATTATACATGGAGGCGATGCGCTTCCCGGAGAAGGCTATTTGTATTCCGTGCAGAAAATTTGTGACGCACAAAATCTGATCGACGAAAGATGAGAGCCAATTAAATTAATTTCATGGCCTTCTTCGGGAAGGAGGTAAATGCCGCTTTGCCTATGTATAATAGCAGAACTCCATGCTATGAGATACCATTGGATCCATCGGGAAAACCAATAATGCATCTGTCAAGAAGATACCATCTTTCATTGAAACCTAGACTGAAAACCAAATTATAGCAGCTCGTGAAACTAGGATTATCTCAAAAGTAGATGAAGCAACATCATGGTCGGTTGCATGGTTTTTGTAGAGAAATTAAACGGTGACTTAAGACTAACATTTGACAATAAGACTAAATAAGCAGATCAACCGCGAATACCAGGATTAGAGAATTCTTTTTTACAGTTGTAGATTTATCCAATTGCTACTGGCACATTCCTCTCACAAAACAATCAGCTTTACTATGCACATTTAATACTCACCTTGGTCGGTATTGCTGGAATAGATTACCTTTTAGATTGGTATCAGCATCTGACAAGTCGCAAAGTATGATCGATAAAGAATTCGGAAATACTGAGAATGTCATACATGACAACATTTGTATTGCAACTGCTACAAAAGAAGAGCATGTCCAAACACTTAAAGCAATATTAAAACACGCATTGGAAAGAAATATCAAATTCAATAAACGAAAAGTACAGTTAAGTATATGAAATTTCTTTTAAGTGATCGCGGGTTTCACCCTGACCAAACAAAGATTGAAGTGATCAAGAAGTATGCTCAATTCCAAATATATGGAAAAGATCTTATATTACACCAATTTTAAAAAGTGGATGTAAAGCAAATGTTAAGAACTATAGACCAATAAGTATTTTGCCTAAGATTGGACTCATATTTGAAAGGATTATATTTTGGAATCTTTATCCCATCATAAGAAATTCTCTATCAAATAATCAATTTGGTTTTACCAATAAAAGATCAATTATTATCATATTTAGATGTTGTCTATAAAGAATTTGATGAAAATAAAATCATATCTACATTATATATGGATTTTAGCAAAGCATTTGATAAAGTCCCACATGGAAAATTAATTGAAAAACTCCAATTATTCAAAATTGGTGGAAATTTTTTAAAATTATTAGCCTCATACTTGAAAAATCATCGACAAGTGGTAAAATTTCGTAATACCGTATCAAAGAGCTTTATTATTACAATTTTAGCTCCAATACTATTTTTAGCTTTTATAAATGACTTACCAAATTGTTGTCAATCAGTTTGCTACATTTTTGCTGATGATGTGAAGATTTCAAACAATAACTTTCAAGAATTAGTAGTTGATACTGAAACAATTATAAAATGGGCTGCAACTAATAAAATGAAATTTAACTTCCACAAGTTTCATTTAATGAGTATCAATTCTTCATACATAGCGCATAAAATAGAAACTGAAAATCTTCAGATTGATACTTCCAAACATGTGAAAATACTAGTGATAATTGGTACTTTAATAGAATTTGCTGCATTGGGAATTATTTAATTCAGAAATACAACTTTGATTTCCTTGGAAATCCAAAAATTAGCAAAAAGAAAATGTACGATATTCTTTATGAATTTTTAGAAAATTCACATGAAAGTAATGGATGTAAACGATTCTTTTTATGTTTATGCAGTAACTGCAAAAAATCATTTAATTTTTGTAAATATTAATAATGCTTTTTATATTTATGTTATTCTATATTATTGTATACTTATCTACAGTTTAATAAAGCCTAGTAGTAGTAGAAGTAGTAGTAGTAGTAGTAGTAGTAGTAGTAGTAGTAGTAGTATGCAAAAAGTGACAAGCAATCTCTACAAATACTTCTGGGTATGATCAACTATTTATCTGAATTTATACCAAATTACGCAGAAGTGGCTACTCCATTCATAAATAGGAAAATCTTAATCGCAAGTTAATTCGCAAAGAATTGTCAACAGATTCCGATTCATTTAATTTGATGAGGTATATTAGAACAATATGGTCTAATCAAAAACCTTTTACCTCAAATGAACAGAAGAACTTGGAGAAAATTAAACACGAGGACAACATCCTCATGCGTGACTGCAGTGTCTATATACCAATACCAAGGCCCCAACAAGTGATTGAAACTGTACATGGAGCCCCCATGTATATATAAAACGAAGAAGTTTACAATGCAGTTTGTATGGTGGCCGCGAATGTCTACTGGTATAGAAACTTTCGTAACAAAATGCTCTACGTGTAAAATGCACCAAGATCAAAATCAGAAGGAACCACTAATACACCATGAAAGACCACCACTTCCCTTTCATAAAATTCTGATCGATATTTCAGAAGTTTCAAACAAAACACATTTCTTATATGTGGTGACTACCACTCCAGATATTTCCAAAGTTATTGGATACATGAAAAAAGTGCAAGTGCAGTAATGGGAAAATTAAAAGACATCTTTTCAAAACATGGAATTCCACATTAGATTGTCGCAGATGACAATCCCTTTGGCTTTGCACAAGGTCTAGATATCATTGTATCATACAGTAGTCCTCGTTATCCACAATCCCATGGAATGGCCGAGAGAGAAGTTAAGACATTCAAAAAGATTTTCAAGAAAATTGTGACTACAGAATGGACTACAACAACACGCCTTTATCTTTCACCATGTTCCTTAGTCGGCGCATACGTTTAAAGGTACTTATGACAAGGAGTGTACTCATACCAAAAGTAGTTTCGTAAACTGAATTTAAAAGAAACGAAAGAAAATCGACAAACACGTAAATTACAAGAACTAAATCCAGGAGCAAGGCTTCGTGTTGTATCATTAGGCAATGCATTAAAACAATAATTGGGAAAACTAAAGCTCCCAGGTCTTACATGTTTCGGAAAAATATTTACATTATTCGAAGGAATAGACGCCATTTGATTTATTTAGGAAGCCATCCTGAACTTGCAAAGCATGCCACCTATTTTAGTGACTTCGATTATATACCTCTACAAACTGAAGACCTTCCTAAAGTAGAGCGAGAAGATAACTATAAAGAGAAGGATGAAGCTCAAGGATATGTCAGTCCAAGCAGTGAATACAGGAGAGGACGAACCAGCATATAAGAAAACCACCCCAGTTTTTTGGATGCCCTATTGATTCTCGTCACAGATTCACTTGACTCAAAAGTTGAAAGGAAAGATGTTATATTGGTAGTAATAATCATTACACATTATAGGTACCCTGCAACTTGCAACAAATGCTTGGTCAGGGAGTTCATGAGATCGGTGCTTGTTAAGCGTACCTTTTGTTGATTGTACATTTTATACACTGTAGCTTTACAGTTCATAATAAAATATTTGTTAACATCTTACAGTGCCTTCCTTAATTTCACATTGTTGGTTGCACAGAGTTGCAGATGTAAAACCTTTTCTTAGATATTTTCAGCACGTCGAGTACATGTATTTTGCAATGCCACTCACTTGTGGTGGATGTAATACCTGTATTTGGACACCAATTAGACCCATGAATACCGATTATATAAAAACAAACATGGGACACAAGCACTCATTATACGCCCCTATTTTTGAATAGTACATACACTATATACTAGTTATATAATGGCTATATATATATATATATATATATGATGTATATGGTAACGGAAAGTCATGATAACGAAATTTCAATGGGCCTGTAACCAGATATGGTTCCTTTGTTGCCTATAATTGCATTCAAATTAGTATAATTCAAGTATTCGTCGCGCATTGGTATGTCTAAATAAAGAAGAAAAGTATAAATTCAATTTTCATTTTCATTTTAAATGTTAAGCATCGCGTGAGCAAGTCATTAATAATTCCATGAGTTATGTCTTAATATACCTATATACAAAACGTTACTCTAGTAATCATTTTAATGGCTTTCTTGCCAATTTATTTTTGTCTGAGCCCAAGCCAGCAACTAGTTCGACTTCCTTATTCGTATGTATTTCATATGTAGTTAGGCAATCGACAGTTTAAGTTTTTGCTTTAGAGGTATATTAATATAAATGTATAATGTATATAAACCAAAACTAGGATTTCAAGAATCAACTTAAGATGATGTCTCACGTTTAGTCAAATTTGATAGTGGTATGTATTCCTTTCGTCGTCTCATTGTTGAGAAAAGTTTTATGGTTAAAAAAATTAAACAATGTTGGATAATAGAACGTTTGCATCAAGAAGGAAGTTCCGTGGTTTATCTAACCGCGAATACAAATAGAAAGCAAAATCAATTAGATTTCATAAAAACGGATTGTGGTTACTAACAGAGAAATTGATAGCAAAATGGCCTCGTGTGCTGAAGAAACAATCGTGAGACGTAAGTTTTAGGCAATCACAGTTCTGACTTTGCCTTAATATTTCTAATGAATATAATAAGTAATATTTAACATCTAGACAAGGATTTAGGAAATGTGAAGTACTCCTTTAGACTTAAATATGCAGGAGTTATAAATTTCACGAATTTATTTATTAACAACTTCATCAATATACTTTGGACATGGGGAATGTTATAGTCCAACGCAATTTCAAATTTACAAAGCAGTTTTTCTCTTTAAAATTTAATAGTATTTGCGAATGCACCATTTATATTCATGAGCCAGACTAATTATACATTTAAAATTCTGCTTTTATCGATAATTTGCACAAAATATCAGGTAAAATTGAGCCTAGAATATTTTATTTGATTGTACATTACTACGTAGACCTATTGTAAAATGCATCCAGCTGTTAAGGCCGATCATTTAATTAATTATGCAATATATACATTAAAGTTATTAACAATAATTTTCATTAAACTTTATCTATTATGCAGTGTCTGATGTTATTGCAAAAATGAACCTTTGTTCTTATTATCCTGTCTTTTTATGTAGAATTTATATCTGAAATAATGGATACCATGAAACATGCAAAACACTCTAATCGCAATTAAATTGAAATATCTTAATATTCCCCGATGTTAAATACCCATTTTTGTATTTTAAAAATTATTTAGAAAAATTCTGAGTAGTTTTTTCCAGCACTGTTGCAGGGAGAATACAGTCAGTTTAGTTACGTTATTTCGTATTTGTGATTTCAGTATCTGAGGCTTTGAATGAGCGCTTAGTTTGCAGAAGATCACATTAAAACATAGTAAAATCAGAGGGGTTGATGTTCAATGTAGCATCTCCTAAAGCACAAAAAACATCGTGATCATTAGTAGAAACTTTGAATTATATTTTAGATGTTTGAGTAATTGCACATAAATCGTCATTGTTTTAAATCCAAGTTTTGTGCCAGAATAGTTCATGATTCAAAGCAATGTAGAACAAATTTTATCTACAAAAAATTAGAAACTGTTTTCCCATTGACAGTTTATATTAAATAAATATTAATTAAATTCATTAAGTATTTCACAATCTAATATAAAATTATGCCTGAGCATTTTGAAAAGGGGCAGACATTTCCTTGGATTTGGCTCTGAAAATGCGATCCATGGATCTCGTGAATATTTCATGGATCCAACATTTTAGTTCAATAGTAGAGCTTACTATAGAGAATTTTATATTGAAAGTGTCCTTGCACATGAAGATATGTTGCGAATCTCTCAGATTTTCTATTCTTCAAATTTTTTGGGGTAAACAGAAATTCCAGTTCGAAATTTTATTGTTTTTCTTTTGCAAGATTCTATGTGTAGCGTTTAAAAATCCCACTGGCAGTAAACTTATTAATTGTTTCTTCATTCTCTTTTACAAATATAGCTTCAAGCAAATTTATTATGAGAGCATAATGTAGTATAATGTAAGTGATTTTTTGTACAAAAAGATCTGACAAAATACAACGACATGGAAGTGATATGGTATACCGCCGAACACTACTAATTTTTTGTATATAGCATATCTTACTTTTGTCGCAGTCAAAATAAAACTGTTTTTCTTTATACAAATTAGTGAATCGGGGGGATGGGACTCCATGGATTGATTAATACGAATTCAATGGATTTGGAGTGGATCTAAATCTAAAAATCAGTCCATGCGCAATTATTTCGTAAGCCTCTACACGAAGGTTCTCAAAATTAGAACACCAAGCGATAACAAATTATCTTGTTTCCCAAGTTTATTTAAAAACCTTATTCCCAGACCATGGTCCAGATAAACAACCAGTAAAATTTTCCAAATTTTTAGTTTTAATAATTCCTAGTTCAACTTTGGAAAAAATTTGCATTTGCACCTCATATTTGTACATACCGCCAATATATATATATATATATATATATATATATANTTTTATTTAAATAATTTATATAATAAATGAATTTACATCGATATAATATAAATAATAATAAATATATATATATATATATAAATTCATTTTTAGCATAGACGCTATGAAAAAGATAGACCGGTTTCGTTTATATAAAACATCATCAGTACAAAATATCGGTAAAAAACTAAATATATTTACAATAAACTACGCTTTATATATTTTTATATTGTATGCTCTTAAATAAGTTCAATGATATCATGCTTAGTTGTTTATTCAATAATTGATCTTTGTTTGATTGTTTAATTATTATTGGTTCTCCTATTTTATGATGTTCTGATCTTAGTCGGATGTAAAAATTTTCTTCTCTTAGTTTATATATATATCAATGTATCAGATATGGCGTTGGATAGACCGGAGTTTTAGGAAATCCTAGTTCAGACCTAATTTATGTAATAGGGTTTCCCTAATTTGTGAAAACCTAACTTTCAGCTTTTGATCTAGGCCATCATTGTGGATGAACTCTGTGTGCAAATTATTTCGAATTTAGTTGCTGTTTGCTCAAATTGATTAAATATTATTTCTACCACTAAAGTTAAACTTGGTTGTAAGACATTATTGCAATAATTGACTAATTATAAATCATAGCTGACAAATGCAGAGACAATAAAATAGTTGACTAATAATTGTATGTCAGTCATAACAATATTATGATAATAGAGCAACAATAAAAATTTAACATGAAATTTAGCAGTTCAATATAACCTCATATGCTAAGTTTCAAAGTTCACTGATGGGCTGCAATATAATTTGAATATTTATATATATATATATATAAATATATGTATATATATATATGTATATATATATATTTATATATTTATTTATTTATTTATTTACTTATTTATTTATTAGAGGCGCTTTGTTATTTTTGAAGGCAATTTGTTGAGTTCATAATTCATAGAATCGCTTTGTGTGCATATATATGAAAAACAATTTATGAATAAATAATCTCGATTTATATAAACATTTTCATCTTTTTTTGTTTAAAATGTTCACAAAAAGAATTAAAATCATGAATAAAAACAAATATAGAATTACAGCTAGCAATTTAACGCTTTAGAATTTTTGCAGACTGCATAGTTTGCTATTGATAGAAGTCTAAAAAATGAAGAAGCTTTTGCTGGGATCATTGAAATTTTCACGCAAAAGATGTTTCAGAACTCCTTTGTTACGACATTTTTTATATCTTCTGTTCTTAAATCTTGCTCTTTTTGAGCTTGGAAAACAAAAAATACCATTGGCAACCCGATCAGGGAACTAAAGCGATTTTCCAAAACTGCAATGTTATTTTTAGCAAGGATTTCCAGGATGTTCAATGCATCATGTGATGAGACATTGTCGTGATGAAATAGACATGTCTTATATTATAAAATTATCATCTCCACTCTTAGTGATTGTCCACACTCTCCTGCTGCTTATATTAAATTCACATGTAACTAGTCTTACAGTCAAATAGTGATCGCTCAACTCCTTTTGTTTCACACTCTCGGTGCTTTGCTTAACAATGACCTCCAACTTCATCTTCAACACACAGTCTTCCTCCCTTGAAACTTTTGTGAGCCTCAATGGTCTCCTGGAGTAAATCAAGAGCCACACTGTTAGAATTTTTCCAAGTTCTTTTGTTGTTCATTGGCCTTTGTATTGCTACAGTAGAGAGCAACTAAAATATTTATTGCTTGAGATAACGACTTGCTATTTGATAAACAGAAAAAAGAGCGTGTGAAAATGTGTACGCTTGTCATATACTGCTGAAATGGCCACTTCGCACTGCAGAAGCACTACGCAATGCTGAAGAGCAAACTATAAATGTCTATTGCACACACTTTTCGCACAATATATCTCGTTACTTTTTTACCGTACCTGGTATATATATATATATATGAGTGTATGTATGCATGCGCATCAATGCATAGCTGCTATAATAACAAACATTTAGCTTAATTAATTTGGATTGTGTATATACTCTAAGTTGATTATGTTATTATTTATACTAAAAATAGAATTCGAAATATATATAACAGATATTGTTCAAAGGAGCACATGTATTTCCAGTAATTTGGATGTTATCGCTCGCAATAGACTTCAATGTCTTGAAACAGGCATAAGTTATTGTTCCTTCATAAAACCGTCACAGAAGCGAAGGGTTAATCAATAAACAATAACCAAATATTTAAACAATAAAAGCCGCTCAAAATATAATAGGTGTTGTCAAATATTTTGCTTTTGATATTATATTTTAAAATTGAAAGGAAATATTTCATTTAATGTTTTATTTTAACACATTAACTCTCATGTGGAAACCAATGTTTCCATAATGAACCTTAAAAATCAAATTTATACCATTCTTGCAAATATTTAATTTGAATTATCAGAAGTATGATGTGTCCATGTGGAAGTATTCCGAAATTTTTGTAATAATCCCTCAAATGAAGTTGAGTTTATTTAGAAATGCTGGATAATTAAGAAATTTCATTGTTTCTTATTTAGAAATTGCTAAATAAACGCCTTGATTTAAAACTATTTCACTTCTACTAAAGTAGTAGTTAAATCAATGAACTAAAGCTGCTAGTCAATTGATTAAATGACGGATTTTTAATGCTGTAAATATATATTAACATCAACAGTTGCCTTGCAAAGCAGTCTTCCAGACAGAATACAAATCAGATTAAACTCATCGTTTAGTTTTGATTGACTGCAAGGCGCGAACGAATCATCCAATATTTGTTCATTGCATTAATAAATTTAAACAGCGAATTTTGTGAATGCAAAAATTTATTTCCATAGATAAAATTAAATAATCGTTAGCAGAACTTTTTAGGAAATACGACAGTATTGTCGCGAAAGTGAATGCAAAGCGAAAATTTGCTTTTATATCATGAATACGGAACTGCAAACATGTGGTCTAAATCATTCAAAACAGCCTAGTTTGTTTCAAGTTATCTGAAATTCATTAGGAACTAACAGTGTCATTGCTTACAACCAGATCAGCCCTTTTTCATGAATGGTAGAACATTCATATTTCACGTACATAGTGATGATGGAAGATTCCGTTTGCCGTTTTTAAAAATGATTCAATAACTCTAATCAGATTTCTAGCTGGGTCACCGGGTTAGGGATTTGTGTGTGGGTCGGCCAGGTCATAGTTTCCATTTTTTCCTTAAGCCTTCCGGCCTACTGAGTCACAGGCTGATATTTATATAAGCAAATGATTAAAATATTACACAAAGGGGCCTATCTCAATAAAGTCATCTCAACAGATATCATGCTTGATAGTTTTATTGCTTTCATATTTTTTTATGTTCATTTTTATTTGTTTCTGTAATAGAATTCATTTGTTTTACTTAGAATCCGAATATTCAGGCAATGTATTTGCATATTGGAATATAAATTGATTTACGTAATAACTTCCATCATAACAAAAACATCTGTTGTAAGTAGTTACAATTCAAAAACGACTTTATTGGAATATTCTACAATAGAAGAATTCAAATGAGAAATGTGTTTCATGTATTTCACACAAAGTGAATCATTTTTATTAAAAAATTTTATCATTCCACCAGAATTGTCTAATGCCCCGCTGTACTGCACCAAGATTCGAATTAGACTCCAAATTAGATTTGGATTCGGATTTGATTGCGTTTATTTGTAAACCCCTGTTTTGTATTTTCTTAATATTCAATTAATATTAAGTCTTCGAAATTCGATTTAAATCTAAGTCCGTTTTTGCCAGAAATAGAATGGAGTTAAATTATAAAATTTCATGAATATTTACAAATGGAAGAGAGTTATATTTTAAAACGACCATTTGGACTTGCTAGTATTTCATAAAAAGTATTTCGATAGTTTTTACTTCACAATGTAAACAATGGAAGATGTTAGAACCATTCTCTTTATAATGGGAAGTGATACGTTCGAATGTCAGTGAATACCAGCGTGATGAGTTTTTCATGTCAATGTCTATGCAGGTGTACTCTTAGTAAAGCCCTGCAAGCAACTCAATGTCTTAAATTCTAAAAAAAACTGTCATTTGAGTCTTATCCGGGTTGCATGGATCACTAGGTCGTATTTTCTGACCTGGTTGCAACCCTGCCTCCAATTATTCATAGAACAATTGTCTTTAATATGGTAGTTAAGACTATCCCTATTCTAATTGCAGACAAACGGTTTCTTAGGTTAAGTATAATCACAATGCTTTATTACATCACAATTTTTGTTTTCGCATTGGATCCTGGTGTGCAATAAATGGATTGAGTTAAAATATGATATAGCTTCTTTTTAACCCAAATATCTTTAGGGAAATGAATCAAAGTTATTCATATTTATCAAACAAACAGGAATTCTACGATCCGCTTCAAGGCCTAGTTTTTTTTTAATTGTACGCCAATTTTAGAAAAATTTAGAAATTCATTTCACTAAATGCTGGTTGCTTTATATTTTAATCCTAAATGTGCTATTGTATAGTATTTGTTGGAATTGTCATTTTGATATCAGAAGGAATATTTTTTGTAGTAACTCCCTAAATACCATTTTAATATGAACAAGGAGTATTTTCTTTTCAAAATAAGTTAGTTGAAGTGAACAATAGTTTCTTAATCCAAAGTTATAACACAGCTTTTACTTAATCGCTCATTGAATTTTCCCAGATTTTTTCGAACAGGGTAAACATGATTTCATAGGTTCTGGAGCAAGCATGTCAATGCTGTATATATTTATATGATCAGAGTGGTTATTTGACCGGGTCCGTTCATGGACTGTACCGGGTCAGATTTTTTGTATACATTATCTGTCGATGCCACAAAGCTCATTATAGAATTTATTGGTCGTCAATAGTAATCAGTCGTACTGAAATATTTAGTTTTAGTAAACCTATACAACTTTATGTTTCCGCTGAATCTTTCTTGGCAAATTTCATTCTGGGCTGTGTTGATGTCGAAAGGTTGCTATTGAAAACAGGGCTAGGGGGCTAGAGCCGTGGTCTATCTAATTAGGACTATAAATGAATATGAAATGTAAGGTTTATGGTTGCACTTATTCTCTCAATGACGCAGAGTTGTTAGGGGTTAGAACTGTGTCGCTGATTTAGATGATCTTGAATGTGTAGGACTGCTTGGGCTGCGTCACTTAATCAAAAAATTTCATGATATGTTTGACTTGAAAGTTGTTTTTATACAGGTTTTATTTAAAACAGAAAATAGGCTGGACTTTTCTGGTCTAAAAACTATGGTCATTTACAACTCCAACGCTTTAGTTTTTCCAACTGAAAGAAATTTCATATTACTTACTGCCATTGTTGTGTACACGGCATCTATTTGTTTTGTGCTTCTTTTCAATCAAGTTAAAGGAATTGATGGGAAGCAAATTTTATTGTATTTCGTCTGAACGAATTTCCTGTATACGGCTTCATGCGACTGGTCGACTCGTTGGTGAAAGTCCGCATTTTATATTACATATAGCTTTTTAATATTTAAAACTCCATTGAATTTAACGATCCTCCAATCATTTTTCTATAGCATAGTCATCAGCAATAAATGTACTTAAACGTATAATCAACAATATTCTATACTAACTCTGATTTTGCGCACGGCACGCCTGGACAGGTCTCATATAGTTTTTCTTCAGCAAACAAAATACTTCAGGGTAGTTGTTGTTCCCATGGACATTAGACCGCCTCATCATCTCAACACTAGCTATGGAAATAATTTAAATATTTTTACAAAAATCGGATTTCTCTTTGAAAATAAACTTTTATTTGCATAGTCTTCAGGCACAAGAATACATTTTTTGCACAAATTTTCATCATGACGCAGATTTTGATTATGCATTTGAAAAAGATTGATTAGCAATTAGCAGGCGTTCTAATAGGAAGGGCGAACAAAATGAGAATCCCTTGGGAAATTCATGGAAGCTGATAAATGAAAATAGAAAACCAACGTTAGCTGAGGCATTTATGAATAGGGATTTCGAATATCTCATATTATATTATGACCTGAAATAAATAAAAAAATATTGCAGCAAATGACTAAAATAAATGCATAGCTAACACAGTTGTAAGTACTAGTATGGTGGGAAAGCTATCGAGAGAGAGTGAGAAATTTAATTTTCATTGCTTTAATAATTGGGGCTTGAATACTGCTTGTTACAGAGAGAAGACATTTCCAAGGATCAGCCAACGCATACATAAGCAAGTGCTTCTTTTTTGAAGCCATGAAAAGTGAACCTATTGGGTTAGGAGCATTACCCTTAATGACATAAGCATATTCTAAACAGTATTACATTAGCAGGGTCATTTTGACCCCATATAAAGAGAGAAGACCAATGGATTGTAACATGCTTGTGCAATCAAAATATTTGCATTTGGAGAATGCCATATATGTATTAATATCACCACTGCTACTACACTTCATCATTTCTGATTACCAACAAGTTTTTTCAGGTACCCTTTTGTCTTCTGCTATAATTCTTTAGGAAAAATGTTTGCCTTAGATGGAAACTTATCATAATGGAGCAGTAAGGCATCTAGCGGTTTGGAACAGTCTTCGAAATGATGAATTTTCAGAACTTCATTAACTGTTCGACAAAAATTTTTGAAACGTAGCCAGACATCCTACTTTAGGAAGGACCGTTCAGTTTTTGATTATTCTGTTCTGTCCTGTTCACTTTAAGTAGTACGCTAACCTTCTCTGATTTTTGTTCCGTCCTTTTAAATTGCCAATTCCTTAGTTATGTACTAAATTGTTTCATCTTGAATAAAATTGAATATTAGTAAATTTCAGTTCCGTATTCATACACTAATAGATAAATAAACGCTCAAGTTATATATATATATATATATATATTTATCTTATACTTCAACTTTTCGCTTCTTAATAATCATGTTGAACTTATGTTAAAAATTGAATTGGTGTAGACAACAAAATTGTCCTTATTTTTGGAAATTTGGAATTGATTCATATGTGGGAGGTGAAATTAGATAAGAATATGATATATTATGATTATCCCTATTACTGCGTAATCTAGTGTATGGCTTGCAATTTCATTTGAAGTTTTTAATCATCCTAACATCTTAATTCCTCTATTTTGTTTAATTATTTATTGTATGTCGCGGCTTAAGGAAATTGAAAGAGTCCCTACAGACAACTAGATATAAACAGTAATGAAAATTGCATTTCTTGTGTAAAATGGCTTAAATAATTCCTTCAATATATTAATTATTAAATACAATGCCATGGAATTATTACATAAAAATAGTATCGCTATGATTAAAATTCCCACATCGACAACCAAATTAATAATTTTGCAGATTTTACACTGAATTTTTATTAATGATGAAATTGGAATAGAATATGTTTCAATGTCTACCTACTGTCATAAAATGAAAGCATTATATGATTTCTAAAGTATATTAGTACTTTCATAGGAAATATCTATCAAAAAATTGTATTTTTAATCAAATCATAACAAAGGTATTTCAGTATTTCATGTATAACAAACGAATTTGCTCTTTGAACTTATATGCAATATAGTTTTTTAGAAGTTTAAAAAACAGGCAAACAAAGCTTAATAAATGCAGGCAAGGCTCTATGAAGAATTAACATATTCACCATAGTTCCTAAATTTTACTAATTCAAAGTATTCATAAATTTGTCATTCATGGTTCATTTATTGTAGCACAAAAAGTTGTCTATATTTATGTGACTAGATCTAAGAACTTTGAATAATTATTAGTCATTTTATGGTTTGCTTAAATCTTTTACATTTAATAGTTGTTTTTGAATTAGGTCTACATACCTGCTGCTCTAATCGTTGTTCTTTCCTGGACAGTATTTTGGATTAATGTCAGAGCAACACCGGCACGAGCCAGCCTCGGGGTGACCACTGTTCTCACAATGTTAACACTCTCCACACAAAGCCAGACTCAAAACGCAAAACATGTCAGCAACAACATGACTGCGCTTGACATTTATCTCTGGGTTTCGTTCTTCTTTGTAATCTTCGCTATGTTGGAATTCGCGCTCTCAGATTACCGACTCAATTTCACAAGATCAAGGATTACTCCCGGTAGAATCGTTTCACATAACCGGGCGTGTCAAATTCATGGTTCAAACTTCTATCCAAAGTATGCATTTTATTTGTAAAACATTAAAGATATAAGAATATTTGAATGAAAAAATTTTATCGACTTCATTCAGACGAACATTTTTTATTGGATAAATTATTTTAATTTGAGTATGTATACGAATAGATATTATTTAAAAAAGCTACACATGTGGGTGAAAATATTATTAGATGGTGGCCACTTAGCCGGCGATGTTGTCGAAGAAAAAAAGATAGTTTTTGTTCTCAATTAGCTGACAAATTTCAGACACTTGTATTGATCATCATTTGGAATTAGTTATTGATTTTGTCTAAATACAAATGGTCTACTTTGCAGTGAAGTAGATTATGGATATGCATTTTAGACTGCGGGTTCAAAATTTAGTATGTGATAGCGGATCTGGTATATTTTTATTAAACTATTTTACTACTGCACGCTTGGTCAGTGATTTTCACCCATTGCAGCTTCCCTTTGAAAATAATAACAAAAACTTTAAGTTTTACATTCGTTATTTGCGTGTAATGGGAGTGACCTGATGAAAATTGGAAAGAAATTTATCCAGCTGTGCCAAAGTCAGAAACGTATCAACCGCAGCAAATTGCAAATGTTTACAATATAATTATCAAAAGATATTTCAATTTTGCGATAGTTTACAATCTAGTTGACAATTATTAAATTTAGGGTTTAAAGCAATTCAACTCTTGACATTGCCTAATGCCCATGATTAAACAGAAAGTAAAATATTAATGGTACAAAACTGATCATTTCATCTTCGTTTTTTATTTGCTTCAATTGATTAACCTCTGCAGGAAAAAATACTCATGTAAACTGTATAGAAATAAGTGCATTCTTCGTTCTGAACTACAAATTCTAATTTTTATTGTAAAGTGTTTAGCTAAGTGCATTATACAATTGTAATGGAATGAAGAGATTTTGAAGGATTAATGATTGATTGAAAATGATTACTATTGTTTCCAAAGAGGATCATGATTGAGGTCATTATTTAGTAAGAAAACATTAATTAACAAAATTTTATCAATTTTGTACGATTTTTAAAGAAATTTTAAAATTCTACGAATTGCTTTCAAATTCTTCAGTCATGTTTTTCATTAACATTGTCTTTTTCCTCCAAGTTTTGAATCTGAACTTACATATCATTTTAATCAAAAGATCATTCAGTTTTCAAAATACTGATTTCCTATGAATCACCAGACTCAAAGATATGATTCTGATGTTCTAAATTTTTTAAAAAATATGCATACATTTAAAAAAATATTTCACCAATGCTACTTAAAATACATCATTTTCTAGTACTTCATAAACAATATAATATTCTTTATTTTGAAATGAAATGTATTTAGTAAACTTTCTATGCAAAATGTTGTTGACTTCAAAGTTCACTGGAAGAACAATAGGAAATAAAAGAGCACTTAGTACTTAAAATTATAAAACTTTTACGTCTTACCTTAGCCTTAGATCTCCTCATTGCTGTGATCTGATCATTTTCAATTGCAATTCCAAGCATCCAAACTACTCTACATGTACATCGAATGGATGCCTAAGTATCTATCTTTGATGGTCTTTGGATTTCAATTCATTGAATTCTCTAATGTTTCTGTTGATATTTAAGTATTCCAAAGTTGTGCAATTATATGTGTTTTCCAAAACGACAATCAAATACAGTGAAATACATTTTCAAATCTTTGTTACTAATAGAAATAATAATAATAATAATAACAATGATAAAGTAGGATGGAATCAGAGAGACAAACAAGGTATAGGCAGAAGGCAATGCATGGAGAATACTGGAGGAACACAGAAAAGTGTGATAGAGAAGAGAGCAATAAGTGGTTAAAGAAGGCAGGACTGAAGAGAGAAACAGAAGCACTAATAATGGCAGCACAGGAGCAAGCAATAAGAACAAACTGGGTGAAGAAGCATATAGACAGAAGAGTAGAAGTAAGTGATAAGTGTAGGCTATGTAAGAAAGAGGCGGAGACAGTAGATCATCTGATAGCAGGGTGTGAGAAGTTGGCACAGAATGAGTATAAGTTCTCTCTTTAAAGGTCTTTTGTATTTCAATTCATTGAATTCTCTAATGTTTCTGTTGATATTTAAGTTTTACAAAGTAGTGCAATTATATGTGTTTTCCATAACTACAATCAAATATAATGAAATAATTTCTCAAATCTATGTTAATAATAGAAATAATAATAAAAATATCTCCCTTTTAGTGTCTCAATGCTACTTAAAATACATCATTTTCTAGTACTTCATAAACAATATAATATTCTTTATTTTGAAATGAAATCAATTATACATATTTTTCTTTTCCTTCAACAGTTAAAAATTAAGTTAAGCAAACCTTGAACAAATATGCTTTCATTACTTGCAATCAGAAACAATATATTGCTATATTTTGAAAAAAGAATATTCAGATAGCTTTTACTTCCAATGTTATCATTCAAGTGTTTTGTGCTGATATAATGTGATGATCCATCCATCTGTGTACACAATTGTATAGGTTCTCTTCAAGAAACATGAGTATTTGCTTCGTCTAAGATGTTTCATTATGTGAGAATCTCTTGAGAAAACAATTGCTGAAGAGTTCTCATCTTTTATGGTTAAATTTTGGCCGCAGCGACAATTTGCTATATGCTGCTATAGGATTAAGATTTTAAAAAATGATAGAAAACCTCGACAGTTCCTTCTATGTCTTTAAAATTTGGAGTTGTTTGTATGACCTTCTTGTTCTTCCTTCTCTATGAACCACAGGTAAATTTCTTGCATCAAAGGAACATTGATTAATCAAAAGAACTACTTTTAGTTATATATGATACGCATTTGTGAGACCCTCGTTTGTTTAATAAATCTCCTAATATTGTCATGGAAGGCTATGAGCATCACTTGGTGAAGTTTTGTGAAATAAACCTCAAGGTTCATAGCAGACTTGAAACGAGCAGAGCCTATAAGAGTCGAGCTTGAGCACTGCATTTGACATAAAAGGAGCCCAAAGCAAACCTTGTATAAACATAGCCAATTTATTGTTCTGCTTCACCATTTGTAGGCAAATAATTTGATCCTACAAATTTTTCTTGTTCTTTCTTAAAATACGATTTATGTGCTCCCTAAAGTCTTATTTTAAATATTTGTTACATGACAGGAATAACTATGCAAAAAATATAATATTGCGCACACGTATCCGCCCGTCCCGTCTAATAACAGAATAAATTCCTAATCCACAATCCAGTGCTCTCCTGTTACGGTGCGTTGTTGCGCGATATCTTCCATCACTTGCACCTTCTGGATGCAAATTCTTTTCTTTGTGCACGGCAAACCTCAATGGGTTTTGGTGGGCTATCTGCATTAAGAGAACAATTATGGTTTGTTATTTTCCATACATCTGATCAACAAGAATGGTGAGAATTTAAATTTTTGCTTAAAAATTGCGATATTCATTAAAAATAGTCAGTTTTTTCAGGCACTACAGCTGCATCAGTACAGTTATGTACATGTGTTCACGTTTACCTTAGAGCACGTTCATCAATAGTTGTGGCCATAGCTCAGGAATTTGCTTGAAAATCTGGAAAACAGTTTTTCCTTTGTAAAGAACAGTTTAAGATTAAAAATATTGTTGCATGAAAAATTATATTTTGATTTAGATCCTTTATCTGCTTCACTTTTGATGATTTTCTTTAAAAATTTTAGGTCGTTGATTACAGTAGGTCATGGTCTGTTTATAAATCCTTGCAAAGATATTGCAGAAAATTTCACGGTTGATTAAGTGCCATTTTGATAGACAAACTTAGCTTTAATATCTTTGTAGTCTGTGAATGATATTTGGTTGTTTACAAAATTTGTATTTTGAATGCTATTTTTGCCCGGTGGAATTTGGACTTGTTGCAAAATTTGATTTTTCATTTGATTCTCATTTTTTTCTCTGAACTATAATAATTTTAACCCATTTGAATAATTATTAAATTCAAAATATGAGTGCATTCATTCAATATAATATTTATAATAACAATTTTTTTGAGAATGTAAACACTTGGACAGTGCTTTTTAAAAGTTCAGATTTGTGTATTATTATACACATTTTGAGGTTTCTAAGTGCTTGATAGATTTATTTAATATATTAACTCAATAATTATGGGAGTGGCCATCTGGTATTATACCGCAGGCACAATATTTCCCTAATATCTATGAAAACAATTATAATTAAATCTATATTTGCTCATTAATATTTAATTGATCAAAATAACATTTCTATAAAGATAAAGGAAGCTCCCCCTACCCGCTTAATATTTAATTACCCCTCAGCTGTCTCACAACTTTAACAAACGCCAACAATGAAAAAATACTGGAGCATCAAAACTATTGATACCTTGGAAAAATAGGAATTGCATGAAAGGCGAAATCACAGTACAATAGCAGATAATTAAATTGAGTGCTTGCAAACGCACAATTTTGTAAGTTAAGAAACCAGTTCTAGTAATGAATGGCTCGAAGCTTAAATAGGTGTCAGTAACGTACTAATTATCTAGTAGATTTAATGATGAGATTTGTCCAATTTACTCAAATTATTTTTAAAGGTTTTGACAAACCATTGATAAAAAAAGTGTTTTCTTCAGTTGTATTTATTTTTTTGTAGATGCTCTTGAACTAGTATTTACTGGAATACATGCACAATTATATATTCAACAATGGATTTGAACTTTTATAATCCAATTTGTATAAGCAGGAACAAAAATGCTTTACCTCTCTCCCTTTTCAAACTATTTTCAAGCAGAATTTTTAAGTCTTTGGCGATTTTAAGGGTTCATCATCTGCTTTTGAGATTAGAAAGCATCCCATGAATAAGCAAACTTGTTTTAGGCAGTTTAGAATTCTTTATGTAGATCTAGCAAATCCTTGAAACTCATGTATTAAACCAAAAACGAAGGAATATCTAGTTGACTGAATTTATCATTTTATATTTCCCTGTAAAAATCGCTTAAGAGTTCTTAATATTTTTAAATTGCGTGGAATTTTCATAAAGTTATTTCTGAATGCAGATACCAATAACACAAAAAGTAAGATGACATTGAAAAAATATTTTTCCTAATATTTGCATTATGTAATCTTCCTTTGGCTGGTTTCAATTTACATGCATAATATTTTGGGCTTTATCATTATTCTGAAAGTATTANTTCTTTTCTTTGTGCACGGCAAACCTCAATGGGTTTTGGTGGGCTATCTGCATTAAGAGAACAATTAGGGTTTGTTATTTTCCATACATCTGATCAACAAGAATGTTGAGAATTGAAATTTTTGCTTAAAAATTGCGATATTCATTAAAAATAGTCAGTTTTTTCAGGCACTACAGCTGCATCAGGAATTTAAAATTTAATAACTGATTTGGAGAAATTTGCTTGAAAATCTGGAAAACAGTTTTTCCTTTATAAAGAACAGTTTAAGATTAAGGATATTGTTGCTTGAAAAATTATATTTTGATTTGGATGCTTTATCTGCTTCACGTTTGATGATTTTCTTTAAAAATTTTAGGTCGTTGATTACAGTAGGTCATGGTCTGTTTATAAATCCTTGCAAAGATATTGCAGAAAATTTCATGGTTGATTAAGTGCCATTTTGATAGACAAACTTAGCTTTAATATCTTTGTAGTCTGTGAATGATATTTGGTTGTTTACAAAATTTGTATTTTGAATGCTATTTTTGCCCGGTGGAATTTGGACTTGTTGCAAAATTTGATTTTTCATTTGATTCTCATTTTTTTCTCTGAACTATATTAATTTTAACCCATTTGAATAATTATTAAATTCAAAATATGAGTGCATTCATTCAATATAATATTTATAATAACAATTTTTTTTAAAATGTAAACACTTGGACAGTGCTTTTTAAAAGTTCAAATTTGTGTATTATTATACACATTTTGAGGTTTCTAAGTGCTTGATAGATTTATTTAATATATTAACTCAATAATTATGGGAGTGGCCATCTGGTATTATACCGCAGGCACAATATTTCCCTAATATCTATGAAAACAATTATAATTAAATCTATATTTGCTCATTAATATTTAATTGATCAAAATAACATTTCTATAAAGATAAAGGAAGCTCCCCCTACCCGCTTAATATTTAATTACCCCTCAGCTGTCTCACAACTTTAACAAACGCCAACAATGAAAAAATACTGGAGCATCAAAACTATTGATACCTTGGAAAAATAGGAATTGCATGAAAGGCGAAATCACAGTACAATAGCAGATAATTAAATTGAGTGCTTGCAAACGCACAATTTTGTAAGTTAAGAAACCAGTTCTAGTAATGAATGGCTCGAAGCTTAAATAGGTGTCAGTAACGTACTAATTATCTAGTAGATTTAATGATGAGATTTGTCCAATTTACTCAAATTATTTTTAAAGGTTTTGACAAACCATTGATAAAAAAAGTGTTTTCTTCAGTTGTATTTATTTTTTTGTAGATGCTCTTGAACTAGTATTTACTGGAATACATGCACAATTATATAAACAATGGATTAGAACTTTGCACTATAAACTAAGCTATACAATAAATATCACTTTTACTGCAAATAACTATGTTTGCTACACCTAAACATAAGCAATGTATGCACAATTATATTCAACAATGGATTTGAACTTTTATAATCCAATTTGTATAAGCAGGAACAAAAATGCTTTACCTCTCTCCCTTTTCAAACTATTTTCAAGCAGAATTTTTAAGTCTTTATCGATTTTAAGGGTTCATCATCTGCTTTTGAGATTAGAAAGCATCCCATGAATAAGCAAACTTGTTTTAGGCAGTTTAGAATTCTTTATGTAGATCTAGCAAATCCTTGAAACTCATGTATTAAACCAAAAACGAAGGAATATCTAGTTGACTGAATTTATCATTTTATATTTCCCTGTAAAAATCGCTTAAGAGTTCTTAATATTTTTAAATTGCGTGGAATTTTCATAAAGTTATTTCTGAATGCAGATACCAATAACACAAAAAGTAAGATGACATTGAAAAAATATGTTTCCTAATATTTGCATTATGTAATCTTCCTTTGGCTGGTTTCAATTTACATGCATAATATTTTGGGCTTTATCATTATTCTGAAAGTATTAGTTTGTAATAGAAATTCATTGACATTTCAAAGTCAAGTTTTTTTAATACTGAATTGTAAAAAAATGATGATGTCACCAATTTATTGATTTGAAAATAAAATAGATCTATATAGGGTTAGAAGATATTGGTCATTTAAGGAACACTCAATTTCAAGTTGATATATAGAATTATTGTATTATATTTCTCTGACTAAATAGTTGTAGCTATCTGCGTAGACATGTAATATTCCCATAATCGCTTCCAATATATTATAATGAATGCTGTTTAGTTCTGGTGAAAAAGATGCTATGAATACGATATCAGAATCTTGTTTTACAGAACACTACCAGCTTTTGGGATTTCCAAATAATGATGATGCTGTCAAGGGTATTACTTCAAAGACATGGAGATACTTTGAGGACGACTCAGGGTAACTCTTAGTTTTCTTTTTCAACGCCTATTTCCTCTAAACTAATATAGTCAAACACAACTACCAAAGCAGGGAACTCGTAACCAATACAGCTTAGTGAAAGAAATATATTACATGCATATTTGTAGCTCACATTAGGGTATTAAACTTAGTCATCAATATTTTTAATAATGATAATAATAATAATAATAAATTATTTTAGTTGCCCTAAAAAATTGAGATTTCCATATAATGTAGGATTTTCCGAAATTGTCATATAAACATTTTAACAACATTTAGATGTAATTGACAATATACATGTATTAATTCCTGCAGTATATTGATCAAGTTGATTTTCACAATTTTACCTGAATTAAGCCTCCCTGTTTTTTTAAACAACTGTGGTTGTTCGATGTTTTGGTTATTTTTGAGATTTCTGCATTGTTAATGCATCCATAGAAGCGATGAGGAAAAGTATCCTGTTCCCATTAAAAGAACCACTTGAAGTTGGTGGTGTTCTAGTATCTAACTATTGATGCCCGGCTCTATGTTTCGGACCTAATTAATCAATGTAGACTTTGTAAAATGTGAGCAGTTTCTTCAAAAAATCTCGAGAGCCGATAACTAATAATGATGTCCATATCCAAAATTTGACAGCACCACAAGATAAGGGAATGTCTCTTTTTACATTAGACATAAAAATCACCCTTTTTGTGATTTTTGTGGCACTTCGACGTCTGTTTTGGGCACTATATTGCTGACGGGGCACTCTCTTTGCTGAAAACTAATATATCAAGGTTATTGTTGATCAAATGAGTTTTCGGATTATCTAAACATTAGACAAGAAGAGAATTTAAAGTTTTTGAAAATCGCATTTTTTTGTAAAATACAGTTGATGCTTTCTCCGCATCAGGCAATGGAATGGTTTTTTGAGCAAAGGTTAATTTCATGAAATCACCCACCACATGAAAAATTAGTTTGTCTATTTTGAAAAAAATAGAATTTTTAATAAGAACTTTTTTTCATATTTTTAGAATGATCTTCTCTGATTGAAATTTAAAAAATTGATCATTTTGGATAATATATTTGCCTGGTCGTTTTCCTGAAGTCCAAATGTGTAACCACTACGCTTGTTAATAGACTACCTTTGAGTAGGTTTCTTTCCAAATACCCATTTTAAGCATATTTTTTTATAATTGAGTGTGTGGATATAGCTACCTACAGGTTGTGTGTCTCGTTACTGAGAAATTCAAGTTTTTAAGCAAAACTGCATTTTTAAGGTGTGCATTTTATTCAAATGTATTTTTCAAAATTAAAAAAATGTCAATTTACCGATTTTTTATACCGATTTTATGAATCCGTTACTGAACAATCAACGCTGACATATTATATAGTTCATTACAATGTATTAACTAGTGTATATATATACAATGACCCACAATTCGACCCAATCAAAGAAAGACTACTAGCATAATAAGCGCAAAAATGTTTCCGCATAAAATTATCAAAAATGTAATGCAAAATCAATAAAAATACAAAAATAATTATAATTGACTAGTTCTTAGGAATTTCATAGATTGAAAATTTTTTATTTCTTAAATTGTTCCCTAAATCTGTTATATCCGAACTGACCCGCCTGAGAGTGGTCAGTAGCTCGATCTGTGGGTCGGATTTATCCGTTTCCCACTCTGATGCATCTATTAATTTGACTAAGTAGAAAGCAATGTTGTGTGGGAACGTTGCTTAGAAGTAGTAAAATACTCACCACTGCATAGGAACATATTTACCAAAGACTTCTAAATTTCTTTATAGGGTTGGACAATAGTGTCCTCACTTTCAAGTACTCGACGCAGATTTGTGCTAGGGGTATTCATTGACGAGTGGAATAGGTTTTAAAATCGGAAAAATGCATTTCGACCTACAACTTACATTGTTCGGTTTGGGTTAATACCCACTGATTTGCGAAATAGAATATCAGAAATTTGTCAGGATCAGACTTGTCAAC
>CABFPE010000196.1:560224-571116 GCA_900660155.1 Hofstenia miamia | reverse complement strand
CAGAAATTTGTCAGGATCAGACTTGTCAACGAGCCGAGCCAAGCTTGAGCCCAAAACGAGCCTATTTTAGGCAAAGCAAGTTTATAGTTCTGTTTGTTAATTTGGTTATGGAGATTTTTCTTATTTTTTGTAGTCAGTATGCCTTTCCTATAATCTTATTTAAAAAATGTTTATTAAATAATGGGAAGAGCTATGTAAAAAATTCTTTGAGCACAATATTCTTAAAAAAATACCAAGCTAAAACGAGCCTCATTCAAAGATTTTATGTGGCGAACCGAGCCGAGCCGAACTTACACAAAATTTAAACGAGCCGAGCTTGGAAATGTCGGCTCGTTGACAAGTCTGGTCAGTACTCAAACCATTTTTGAAGAAAAGTAGAAAAATCTCGATTCATTAAGGATTTAAAGTTAAAAGATATTTATTTACTAATCAACATTGAACTTTTTAAATTGATCTTTCGAACGCTAAATTTGGATTTAGTTTACGTTGAAATCGTTTACTTTGTAGTGGTTCGTGAATGGGCCTTTACAATTACTTTTTCTATGGCTGAAAGGTCATCAAACAATTCTGGCCCTTCAGATCAATGAATTTATCAATCGTTGGTATTCACTTAATTCCCAAAATTTTAGTCAATGTGTACTTTGAAGGTGTCCATAACATAACTCACTTTACTTAAGCTGAATAGTTAGATCAAAATAGATTAGAGGTGAAACTTAATAAACGGTATTTTGCCGCTCGTAATTGATATTTTGAAGTCTAGGGAATCTTCAAATTAGAATCATATCCAATATCAGATGCTACGAAAGATTTGAGAATATGCTATAAACTTCTCATATTTCACTTATGCCATCAAAAATTTTGTCAATCTTATATAAAGCAATGTACTCTTCATTCAGCAAAACAGTTAATTATGGCATGTTTTCTTCTAGCAGCATTCTTACTTAACTTTTCTCAATACCAGTATTTTCAAAAATATCCAATTTAAGCCTTTCGAACTAAGTATGGCTGTTTTCTTTCGAAAAAATTTGTTATCATTAAAATGGAATTTTGTTAACTGAATGTATTTGTTAGCAATTCATGCAACTTGGATAAAATTTGCACAGAAAAATGATGTTTTTGCTTGCAAATTTATTATTGAAATTTATTAATTTAAACAAACTCAGAATGTGGGAACACAAATGTTATATATATATATATATAATGTACGTTTATATGATAGACCAAACTCACAATATGCATGCACGAACAAGATATAATTCATATCCAGATAGAGCAGTCAGGCTTATATCAAAGGCTTTTTTATGTATTCTAAGAATGTATCTATTCCAACAATATTCCATTCTAACTAAGCATATGCAATTGACTTAACGAATTTCGTATGATAGAATTTACAAAGACGAATGTTATTTCTAGCCTAAATGTATACGTATATCTAAAAATATACGTTTATAGGATAAACCAAACTCAGAATATCATAGGTCATTTCTGAAAATTTTTCTCAGTATTTTGCAAACACTCTTTGGTGTAATTTATGTGTCAGGCCTGCATCTTCAGGAACTTTTCAGAATACCAACAAATGAGGATAATTTCAACAATTTTTTGCAGATATTTTTACAGATATTTTCGGCATTTCTAGAAGTTTTGGTCACTCAATTATGGCCCAATTAGTACTTAAGTATTTTGAATGCAATGTGACTTGAAAGAAAAAAGCAACAACAACCTTATATATGTATCTTATTTGTAAAGAAATCTAGAGAGAATATTCTCCAATATACTACCTTAGCAATAAATATGCTTTACATTATGGAGAGACGTCTGAAACTATGATATCTAGAATTTGCTTAGCAATTATCATACTCATGTGAAAATCTTCGATATGTGCATATCTGTAGAAGTAAGAAAAAGGGTTCTGATCTTATTGATAGCAAACAAATTAGTGAGGAAGCCAAAATTGCCAAGTCATTATACATTTTTGTGAAAATCTCTTTGGTGTTATATTCTTAATATAAAGGTTTATATAAAAGTATCTGACAAAATACAACTGAATTAAAAGTTCATATGATTATACTTTTTTATTGGTCCTAATCAGAATTAAATCAATTTCAATTTAGGTCACTCATAAACCAATGTGCAAGAGTAGTTTTTCCAGCGTTATACACACTGTTCAATTTCATTTATTGGCTTTTTATATGGTACGTTTCACAACGGAAAGAAGACGAACAGATTTAGACAGACTTGTTGTAAATTATATTTTTATTATTACATTTTGGAGGGAATTTTCTAAAAATATTTTTGATTCTGAACCAATTATTAGACATCCAATATAAATGGATAAAACCATTGCATTAAATGGGATTATTGTTAAATTAATTTTATAATTGACAAATATTTATTATTGTTTCTATTTTCGAAATATTATTCATATGCATTTGTCAATATGTATCTGTGTTAAAGAAATATAAATATTTCAAAGAATTTATCACATTTATAATAGAGGAGATCTATTTTTCAGTTACATTATCATGATGGCCACAGTACAACGCAAAAAATTGAAATAACTAACTTTTTATACTTCTTTTGAGTGTTGCAATATCTCACACTAATTTGAAAGTAAATATTAAAACAGTTAAATATAATGCATTCAGTATAGTTATCTAACAAAACTACTACAATTCATTGTCAATTATAAAGAGGATTGCACAGACTGCTTAAGTTTACCTGTTTTCAACTCTAGCATAAAGTAAATTTAAAATTTTTCAGTTTTTTTATACTTTGATTAATTTAGTAAAAATTTGCAGGGTTTCCATTAATAAATTAAAATATTAGATTGGGCAAATAATGTAAAATAATAACTAAAAATAGCCAAAGATCCATGTCTTTGAAAAAAATGGAGAAAAATAGTATTTTCAGCAAATCATTTGAACTTCCAATATTTGAAACAATTGGCAAATTAGATAATACATTTCTTGCTGATATAGCATGGAATGAATATTTTAACGATGTTCTATTTAATAAATGTCACAGTGTACAAAATTTTAATTTTTTCGTGGCTGCCTTTATTTTTTATAAAGTTATGAGTGATTATTCAACAAGCATCACTGAAAAAACACCACTTTTTTAATAAAAAAACATACAATACCACCTTGTATTTTAATTCAAACAAATTTTCTACAAGTACTTTCGAATTTCCAATCCAATTTATCTAAAACCAAATTTTAAAGAATTAAATTTTCCAACTAACAGTAATTCAAATCACTACAGTAAAAAAATCCCTCATAACGTTTTCTCAGACAATGTTCTGAGCAAAAGTATTTTTGGAATCAGCAGTATCGATTTAATCTAGAAATCCTGAAAAATAAACATAACCAATTTTTTATTGTGTTCTATTAATGTAATTTATGCATCTGCTTTAGCAAATAAAAACATAATTCTGATGGTATTCTAGATCTCAATCTGAAACTGAATCATTTCCAAGAAAGTCATTTTAAGCCTAATAAAAAAACATACGTATGCATTTGATCGGCAATAATATACTTTCTCTCATTTTTTAATTCTTCTCTCTGTCAAATGCTTATTAAATATGTTAATATAAATGAAATTTAGTTAATCTGTTATAAAGTATGCAGCAATCAACTTTATTAAAATGGGCTAGAATTGAATTTTGAAAAGTTAAAATCGTGATAATTGGCTACTGCTCTTCTCAAAAATATTAGACGAAAGATTCTTCTTAGATGAAAGTAAGTTATTGCATATTTAGTTTAAGTTATCTTGACCTATGATGACCCTTCAATCCTATGGGATTTACTGCAGTAGGATTGGGCAATTTAAGCTTTTCAAAAGTCAACACTGAGAAATAGAACACTGGATGTTAAAAAAATTGAAGATGAGCAGTAACATGACTTTTTAAACTGTCTAAACAAATTTCTAAATGATCAAACAATTACACCTTATCACATGTTCTACGTGGGTAAAAAACAACACAAATTTGTTTGTGAAAATGCGAAATCTTTTACCACCTAATGGATCGGCTTTGTTTCACGCATTGCCAAATGAAGAAATTTAGTTGAAATCAATCATTTATTTTAAGAGTTGCAATTGAGTTATGATTACTCAATCCCCATTCGTTTTTCTCATGAGACAAAATCCCAAGTGCTGACCCAAATCAATTGAAAAAAATACCTAGTTTAAGTTCAAATAATTAGGCAAGTGGGCCTCAGCCTTAAGAAAATTCTCACGGGAAGTAGCTAATGAATTGAGTGGGATGCATCTAACTTGAATTTTCTTGAATATTAAGATTTCACCTTTTCAAGATATTGAAGAAATTTGCTTGGAATATGAGAGCATTAAATGAGCTTAACTAAATTGGCAATACAGGATATTTACCAGCACTAAAAAATAGGGATTTTGATAAAAAATTAGAAGTAACTTGTTGTATCCTATAACGCCTCATGGATTTCCTTTACTTCAGTAGTGGTGAAAGATCTTTCCTTATTTCACCATTTTTGGAAAGATCACCTCATTTAAATGATGAGGAACTCAATAAACTTAAGTTTTCTACAAACTGAACATTTTATAATATAATTTTCAATTTTTGACACTCTTCCAGAATTGGAAATATGTTACATATAAGGGATAACATGTATTAATATAATTAATTTGCAGTAAAGGCATGAACTGGCAAATATATACATGGAACTCCAAAAGGTACGCAACATCTGGGCCATCCATCAGTTAGATAGAATCAAATTTACAATTACTTATTATATCGTCAATTTAAAAATTTTAGATTAGATGTTTAATTACAACCGAGATGGCTGCTGGTAAGCTTGTATGAGTTCGAATCAAATGCTGCTATGCGCTATTGTTCGGTACGATATCTTTGTACAATAATAATGTGCATGCAGAACGGTATATTTTACGTTTTTCAATGATGAAGAAATTAAAACTTGAAAAAAACATAACCTCAAAGTATTTATCAAATTCTTAGCACCGTCAGAAAAGCTTAAGTATATTACTAATAATATCATTTGCAAATTCAATGAGAATATTTTTTCAGAAATATATTCTTCATTTGCATTTATGGGTTTTATAGTCTTGTGGAGTAAGATTAAACGAAAATTGAAATAAACTGACCATAATTGTCAAATTGCTTTTCTTAGAATTCCAAATTTCATGAATTATCAAAATCAAATCAAATCTAAGCTAACCATCTCTGGTTTATTATGAAATTAGCCTCTTAATCTCTGTATCGAGCCCCTAAAAGACAAAAAATTTAGACTCCGAAAATAGAAATATGTTTTACTTGAAGCAAACTTAAACAAATTTAAGCCCTAAATTTGGAACTTGGAGCTTTTGGGAACTGAAATAGCAATTTGATAAAATATTTATATAAATATAGCGAAAAATTAGAGACCCAAGGTTAGATAAAATATCCTTAATAAACAAATTTGACAATTTCGGAAACCCAATAGTTATGCAGCTCTCTACATATGTATATTCACAATATATTAAGTCCACACCTGAATAACTGACTAAATCCAAAGCATGATTAGGGTAACATAGAAGAAGTACAGAATATTGAAGATCATCTGTTCATTCCCATTGCTGATAAAGTTCGTCCGCTACTTTGAAGAAACCAATTTATAGATGATAAAATTAATATAGTTAACATCATAGTAGTTGTAAATTATAATGCTTAGCACTTCTGTAATTGAATAATCCCATGGGCTTTTGAGGAATTAAGTCTACTCAGACATCATAAATGCCTACTTGGAAAATATTGTTTCTATTTGATATTTTTCCTTGGAAGACATTTGTCGCAGCACCCGCACAAATAAGCAATGCTAAGCTCGTTTGTGATTGTTTTTGTAGGATATTGCACGTTTGCTGAGCTGCAAAGTTGTGTAGCTTGAGTCCATGTTACTTATTTCCAAAATAACATTGCAGGATTAAGACCATAGGTGTAAACCGCTCGGGTCAACCGACGTGACCGGCACCGGTCAGACCGGCACAGGTCGGCTCGGGTTAGTATTTTATGACCGGTCGGTTTAAACCGGTCTAAAACCGGTAAACAAAGACTGAGTGAATGACAAAACGAAGATGTAACATAATTTAATTTAATCTCCAAAATTATAAATTATATGCAACTGGATAAAAATTGGGATTTACTTGAGAATATTTTTTCAATAATTGACATAATTGGATCAATTGTAAAGGTGATGTTTGTTTTGTATGTGCAGTATTTTTTTCAAATACATGTGATTTAGTAAAAGGGTTCGTTATTGAGATTTGCCTATATTTTTTGCAATAAGGGGATCTCCATTTTTATATAAATGTGTTATATCTGATTTTTTCATCATCTCCTGAAATTCGTTTTCAACAATGTATTGATTAATTGCAAATGATAAGTGGTCGCCAAATGTATGAAAAAAATTCTTAATTATAAAGAAAGGTAAATGATGCAAATCTGAAGATTTATTAACGTCTAAATTTACATACAATAACTTTTAATTCTTCTAAGGTAGAAAACCTTGACTAAGTTCTAATAAAGGAATTTTAGAAAAATTGAAGTTACCTAATTCTTTAAAATTTAAGCATTTCGAGGACGATTCTCTTTCCAAAACAATTCGTCATACTGAATATCCTTTAAAAATCATTTAAAAATTGTCCCTAAGCAAAAATATATTCTGGTAAATCATTGCTAGAATACAAACTGTGTAAGGATGACAATGCGATAACTCGTTATTAAAGTAGTACTATACTAATTTATTCATAGCATGCAAGATTTGTTTTTGTAATTTATGTACTTTTGTGTATATGTGTTCTGTTATGTAATCCGAGATTATTATAGTATAATAATCTAGGAGTCCATTATTGTCTGAATTTATTGATGCTATTCATATATATATATATATATATATATATAAATATTAGCTTTATGAAAAGTTTATAGAGTTAAAGTGAAATTATGTTTTTCTATTAATAATGTTTTCAATAAATATTGGCATCACGTTTGTCATTACATTTCAATTGGGAGCAATAGTAAAGATGGAATTTAAAAAAATGATTCTTTATCGTCTAGGTAATAGGGATTTAAGATAGTTGGCAGTCAGTGGTGATGTGGGGTAGTGCTGTAAAAAATGCCATAGAACAAATGTGTGGCAATAAGATATCGCAAGTTGTTTTTGGAGCAGGATTTTTTTACTGGGGCAATTTGCCGATCATAGTTTTACATTATACAATGACCTGAATAAAACGTGTTCAAGCATGTTGGTGCACATGAAATCACCCTAAACTGACTGATAATTTTTTCACGTAAATATCCAGCTTTTGGCTACTATGTTTGCTGCAAAAATAAACATAAATATTTTAATTGAGGTAATTTAATAACTAGCTTGTACTGTTTTTATGCTGTCTTGGGTGTTCTTGTCCCACATACATGTAGTTAGTTCCAATATCCAATTATCTTTAGTATTTCTATATTTTTATGATGGCGATTGAATTATGGAACACTTTTTTTAATTTAACAAGATATATATATATGTATATATATATATGGGCTCTAAATACTATGGGATTTGTATCCAGCGCCCGCAGCTTGCGATTTTCCATAGTATCCAGCGCTCTTTTGTATTTAAAGCCAGAATAATTCACGCTTAACAGCAATATAATTGTAACTGCATTATTAATAAATATAGACCTTTCCTACTAAAATTTTCTTAAGTTTTCCTACGTGCCATATCCTAAAGCTCGGACTGAAATATTTCAAGTTTTCAGACTGCCAACATTGTCCCACAGGCTTGCACACAATGCACGCAATCTTAATAAGTAATAGTAGAACTTTAACGATTAACTTTGAAAATATATATAATCAAGGACACACTTAATAAATATTAATTTCTTGATATAATATAAATCCCCATTGAAACGAATGATATGGAGATTTACACATTTACAGATAAGCATTAGAAATAATTGAAAAAGATATATATGATATAAAATAGGGCCCGAAAGTATTCGAAATTCGAATACACGAACTCGATTCAAGGTTTAGGAACTCAAAACGACATTTCGAGTACTCGAAACCAACTCGATCTTAGTTTGAATGCCATCTATTTTCTTCAAATTTTCCCTAGACAGTCGAAGAATCTATGGACTCAAATTGTAAGTCATCAGGCTTGCGTTCTCTTATTTAGTTTAACACGTTGTGTTTCTGTCTTCCATTTATATAGGATAGCCCAGTTAAATATATTTTAGCCTAACGAGACAAATAGATCTTAGCATAATTGTAACTCTCCTCAAACTCGCGAGTTATTGTTCCAACTCAACTCGAACATAAAAATATGAACTCGCAGGGGCCTACTGTAAACCTTTCTACAATTTTCTGTTCTTACTATTCTAAATATTAATAAAGAAAATTAGCTTGATTTATTTAAAAGAATAAATTACGCCAATTCAGCTTCTTATCATAATATCTCGTTTGCTGCTATTATCAATTGACTACTGGAGATAAAGCGATTCAGATTCCTGAATAGGGTTAGCCTTAGGGCAATGAACAAACAGAGTTTAATTTTAAATACTACGGAAATTTCTGCAGCTGAAAATAAAAGTTTTGGAATAATTGTATCATACATATATACCCTCAAATGAAACTAGAATATTGATGATAAGTTAAGAAAATTTCATAGCATATTTCAATTTCTAAAAAATTTTCCAATCCCTCAAACTATTAGAAAGGCAATGCTTTATTTTCATGTTTAGGATTAAGTTCAGTCTTTTTTTATGCTTTATCTACGAGCCATGCTGGTAGAATAAAATAAAATATTAAAATTGTCTCAAAAGACAACATTTAATGCATTCCTGAAAAGTCTAATTTACTAAATTTACTAAACATTTGCCAAAATTATATTTGATTTTTATTCTGATCTTGTCAAACATGGGAAAATGTAGCACTTAATGACCTTTTGGTACTAGGACCCTTGCGGTACATTGGTACCCGAAATCGATACCGCACTATCTTGCCTAAAAATTTATTGCTATATTATTTTAAGAGTATTCGTGTTGTGTGCAAGCCTGTGGGTCAGTATTTGCAGATAAGAATATTTCTGTCCAATGTCTAAGGAAATTTCTTAAAAAGAAACACCTGTTAATAATGCAGTTACAATTATTTGAATGACACATTTGCCCATTCGTGTTAAAATGCCTTTATTATATTGTAATGCAATAATCATGATTGTGAAATTTAAGTCCTATTAAAAGACTATGGCAGCAGTATTTTTGGGATAATGAGTACAAACTATGGAAGGGACAATATATTGGGTGAACAAATTGTGATGATAAACGTTTCATTACTTATTGCCATTTTTGAACATTAAAAGATATTTTGATCGTCAAGCAAGTTTATTTTTGAAATCCTTTTGAATTCCTTAAGTATGTTCATTACGAGTTTCATCACAAATAAATTTTTCAATACCAATTTAATTTGTATATTGTTTATGCATATAATGTCTAAATATGTAAAAATTTTAAAATTTCGAAAATAAACTGGTGATATATGGAACATCTCTTTAGGGTTGCACTTGTTTTTTGCTTTTTAAAACTTCGCATTGTTCTACGGACTAGATAAAAATTCCATTTTCTTTATCAGCGATAATGTTCAATAAAATTCATACATATTTTTATTAATTTCTACTAATGCAACAATTATTCTTTAGTTGTTTTCGATAGTAATTCTTCCGCTATTATTTTGATCTCCATATTTTTTTTCATGTATATATATATATATATATATATATATATATATATTGGTGCCTAGTGAATTTCTTTGTTTCATTGCTCACACAAATTATCATTGTGTGTTGGAATTATGAAGTTTATCATACACAAATGCTGTCCTATGCCTTGATCTTTGACAAAAGGTGAGATTAATTAACACATACACTGATGATATTGATAGGGAAGGTTGAAAATAAAAGGAAATGCGAGTGAACTTTATTAAAACTAAATGCCTAGCGATGTGTTAAATACTTTAATAGAAAGTGGTATTTCCTTTTATGTAAGCCCCACACCCATTGCTAATAAATCAGGAATATAGCCTAGTTCTACCACTTAGCTTGAAAGTGTGTTTAGTACTTTGGGAGTTGTTTCAGTACTTACCTACGTCACATCATGCGAAAGAGTGAATTAACTATTTACAGTCCTTTATTGGAAAACATTTCTGTGTACTCGAATATTTCAGTCTTTAAACAATTTAAATTTTAAATATTTTATCGGCAATGTTTTCTTATCACATTATTACAAAAATTTTGGAATTTCTCCGTGCACCATCTCTCGGTAGTCCTACGATGAATCTGGTGGAAGACCGGGGATTTGAGAAAAGCTTAGCTTTACAATTTTATCTTGATAAATCTTGTATGTAAAAAATCATATTTAAACAGGTCAATCTAATCATTAAGAGTGAATACAATGTTCGCTGTATTACAATAATTCTTTAGTCATAGAAAGCTTTGATAAAGCCTTTTTTATACAACATGGGTATTTTTCGAACATTTTCACTAAAATTGGTGCTGTGCAAAATCTAACAAAAATCTCTGGAAAACTCCGACAAGGTACAAATTACAACGCGATATTATTGTATCTTCAAATTACCTTGGAAAAACCACTCATATGACTGACTTGCAAATCTCTGCACAACTGAGATTAACTGTTAAAGCTTATTTAGATAAGGATATTTTTTCTTAATCTTCCTCTAGGTCCCATTAGTTTCTAGGGCTTTTTTCTTACTAAATCTAATGATAAACTTATACATTACTCTCATTTTACAATACTTTGCAGTCCCACTAAGTTTTACTTACCTTCCTTTCATAAAATAGCTAGATTTCATGTACTGCCCT
>CABFPE010000196.1:547015-560203 GCA_900660155.1 Hofstenia miamia | reverse complement strand
ATTTTTTCTTAATCTTCCTCTAGGTCCCATTAGTTTCTAGGGCTTTTTTCTTACTAAATCTAATGATAAACTTATACATTACTCTCATTTTACAATACTTTGCAGTCCCACTAAGTTTTACTTACCTTCCTTTCATAAAATAGCTAGATTTCATGTACTGCCCTTAGATCATGTCTGCTTATAATTTGATTAAAGAAGCGCTTTTTATTACCTCAATGACCAAAAACAAGATAGGTTAAACACTACTTTTCTAGCTTATATAACTGTAAACACTACTTTTTTAACGAAATTCCAATGCGTTTGTCATATTCTGTATTTCAGCTTATTTCTAAATACGTATTACGAACTTTTAGTAAGTTTGTAAGTTTTTCATGGGCTCATATTGATAATTTTTGAATTTGTTTTAATTTTAAATTTATAATTCAATTCGAGAATTTCTATAAACATTTCCTGTGTTCAAGTCAACGTCTCAGCTGGTATTGCCTCCTCTACTACCTTCCTTGCATTTAATGTTGCCGTAGGCAAACAGAGGATTTCTCTTACGGAAAACTGCGAGGATCTAATTTGTTTTTTGGCAGAGATTCCTTTACATACATATCATTTGAAGGATGATCCTTGGATATCTTGATTGTGTGACCTCTGATACAACATTCTTCCCCAGTTATGATTTTCAAGATGATCGCTTTTCTATAACTCAATGTCTTGTTGTTCTCATTAGAAGAAGGCATGCTTGGATTCCGTGGTCAGATTGATATTTTTTCGCCGTTTGAGACATTTGCTATGCGAATGCCTTGGACTTTTCCATTGACATTATTGGCAGTTGTCTCTTTTTTCAAATCCATTTTTGGAAAGAACATGTCATTATTTTTAGATATTGGCAAAAGTATTCTATATAATTTGTTTACATTTTTTAATTTTGATAATCACAATTTAAGTTTGGGTTTTGTACAACCTCTAAATTTTAAAAAATACTGATTATAATCCCTAACGTAGTGAAAAGATAAGATGTAGAGGTGGTGCTTTAATAACCTTAGCAGAATATATTAATATAGAAAATTTATGCACATCGGCATGGCATAACTTATGATTTTCATACTTTGCAATTTCATGTTTTGTACCATTATGGAATAAAGGCAGGATCTAGACACAATTAATTATTTTGTTGATACTGGATTCGCTTGGTGAAATGCTAGTTATTGAATCTGTAATTTTTTCATGAAATGATTGCTTCAAAACTCTTTCATGCAGATGAGTAATTTTGTAACAGCTTCCAATATTGTAAATCTTACTAACAAATATATCGAACTTCATCACAAAAATTTATTTAAGAGAATTGAGAATATAATTTACTGATAACTATGTCTGCATCAAACACAAAGGTATATTGAACTTTACTCCTAAAAGCTTTTTGTTTCATAAGTGTGCTTGAAGTGTAGTAAAAAGCAAAAGAATCTTCTGTGTTAGAGCATTCAGTTTGTTCTTCATAGGTCAATGTTATGAATCATCCAAATGTACACTCTGCAAGCATTAACCCATATAAGGCCTCAAGTGTAATAGTGTTTTCAAAATTGTTTTCATTGAGTCAATGCTTTCAGCATGTTCAGTGTTTTCAGAAATTGTACATGTAGGTATAAGTGAATTTAATTGCATTTCAATTTTAAATGTATTTGAGAGAAACCAATTGAAAATTGGGCAATTCTTAATTCAATTTAATAAAAATCATTATTCAAAATGAGGAAAAATTTGAAAACATTTCTAAATTTCACAATTGACAGAAGTCGTTATGCCGATTTTTTTAACCCATATGGATATTTATCTACTAGGCCTTGGATATTGAATGCAACTCATTTTAATGTGAATGGTACACTACAGCCTCCCCAACCCGAATTAGATGGTTCTAACAAGCTGGGAACGAATTGGGTTTATGAACAGAAGTATAAATGGGCCCAAAATATGAACCTAAGTACAGCTATGCACAGGAAACCTTAAGGTTAAGTCTAACAGTAAAGATGCTATCTGTTTTCTCCAAGTTTTGGACATGGACACGTCTATGGGTAAATGTGCAATAATAAATATTGCAATGTGTCAGAGGCAAGGAGTGTTTTCCTCGGAAGCGGAACCAGAGCTAAGGCAACCCTTAAAATGCGTGCGAAACAAAATCTGAAGAAAGAGACAGATGTCTATTGAACATAGAGCTGGGCGCCACCCGGCTGAGCCGCCGTCGTCGACCTATTTTAGGAAAATTTAGACGGCTGAGCCGATTGATAGTTAAACATACTAAAACTATATCCATCCAAACGAAATCTGTCATAAAAAGGAAACCGCATTAATGTCTTTGACCTTTAACATTGATTGTAGTTATGTCTTATTAATCAGATTGCATGTAAGCGCATGATGAACCTTTTTGCAGATAGATAGTTTCACAATACTGCTTGCATCATGTACGGTTTTTACAGGACTGTAGGCCTAGGCCTTACGGGGTTTCTATATGGAATATTATGCAGTCTAATCCAGTTCTATAGATTTCGCTCAGCCAGTTGCGCCGCCGCCGCCAACCTTTTCGGGTCTGCCCCAATAGTAATCGACTGACAACGGCTCCCACCTCTAATTGAACAGTTTCAGCTCCAACGCTTGTTATTGACATTCTATTAGTTGATTTTTGTTCCACAAAGAACTTTGGTTTTTCAAAAAAATGCATAAAAAATATTCCTGTAAATTATTCACTATGATTTGAAAATATTCGTATTTGTAAATATATTTTAGAGCAGATCGTAATGAAGCCGGAGTTAGAGCCAGAGTGGTCCATTTAATTTTATGTCAATCCGTTCGATTTTATAGATCCTTAATAAAAAATATTGGTTTCTTATAACAATTTTGGGAATGTTAGAAATTTATAGTAAAAGCTACGCACTGAAATTAAAAAACCGAAATAGAATCTTAAACAAGAATAAATTTTGAACTTTGAATTTCACACATTATTTAAATTACTTCAGCATTCACTGTCAAGTTAGTGTTTTTTGGGCAAAAGCCTGATCTGACTGACCCCTGTCCATCTCTGGCTGCAGATCAGTTTGGGAATATATACACTTTGAGAGACATACATTTTTTAAGTTATGTTTTCAATGGAATAAACTTAATACATTAAATAAGCTTAAAGTTAACTATATGGCAATTGAGTAATTGGAATGGCCGATTGACCTGTTAATAGTAAATTTTATTATTATATTACTTTCGTTACTCTATACTTTTGACGTAGTGAACGAGAAGTTCTTAACCTTAGACTAGCCTTGGGGCAAAATTTATTAAAATTATAGGTCGCTGGTAGGTCCTTTGGGCAAAATTTCTGAAGTTTTTCTTAATTTGACTCGTACAGAATTATTGCAACTTTTAAACAATCCCATTGCGTTTTCTCTGGAAATTGTCATAAAATCCGAAATTTTTATATTAAAGAAGCCAGGATCATTTTAATCAGAGTAGTTTACTATGATATAACGATATAACTAATAGCTCTTTGGTGACAGAGAACAATTAATTATGAGTTGATGGTTGATCATCAGGGAGCACAATTCATCGATAAATTGGAAATTATATGAGCATGAAATGGAAAATACGAAGCTCCAACTTTCCATTAATTTAGCCAATTAATAGAGAAAAGGAAATTCTTTTTTAAAATTCAGTTTTAAGAAATATTTTTTGTCATGAAATTTATAAAATCGATTACAATTTATTATTAGTAAATTATTTCCTGCAGTTTATATTTTGTATGATTACTTGTGCTACAGTTTTTAATGCACTCCTCTGTCTTTTTTTTGAAACTCCTTAAAGTTTTTCTTGCCTTCTACGTAAGTGTCTGTACAACAAATGCTTTGTTTCTCTTGATTGAAAAACTAAGATTGATTTTAGTATAAATGATGTGTGATATTTACCAAAAAATGTCGAAATGAAAGATTATTTAAAATTTTGTTTTCATTTTTGTAATTTCCTTGTACGACATTGCGAATACAATTATTGGGCTGAAGCAGAACAGGATAATACGGACCAGCCAAATCCTGATTACAATTTTCCTAGAAATTTAAACTTTTCTAATTGAAAATTTTGTTCGTCTTGTAACTTACTTAAAATTTATTAATATGTATTATGCATTTTATGAATAGTTTTCTCAGGTATTAAATCGAATAATTATAGTTTTACTGGCGCTTAAATGCTGAAAGGCAGAAGTTTTTAACAGATGCTCTTAAGTTCTTCTTGATTAATGAAATAAGCATGCCAACAAAAAGATTGTTTATCGTTAAATATTTGTACTTAATAAATGTGAGAATTAAAAATGAGGAAATTATTAATTCTTTATGTTGCCTACGAGCTGGAAAAACATTGAATTTATGTTATTGTTTTTCTTAGAAAAATACTTAGTTTTAGCCATCCATATTCGCTCGTTTATAAGAAGAATTTTAAACTTTCTTTTTGTAACCAATGGGACAGAGCTTGACCGGAATGATTGCAGGAAATTTAATGGAAATGTAGTGAATTGTTTGTCACATACCCAACATCTTACTAGCAAATATCATTCTGATTTCTTAGATTGTGTGGATTGTAAATTTGTCACATACCCAACATCTTACTAGCAAATATCATTCTGATTTCTTAGATTGTGTGGATTGTAAATTTGTCACATACCCAACATCTTACTAGCAAATATCATTCTGATTTCTTAGATTTTGTGAATTGTAAATTTGTCACATACCCAACATCTTACTGACAAATGATTACTTGAATGGGCAGCGCAGTATTAACCAAAATGCAGGGTCTGTAGCAGATTGATTTTTGTACAGATAATGACAGGGAAGTAATTGAATATTTAAAGATTTTATCTACATTCTACAAAAACAAAAACAACAAAAATCTAATGTAATGTTTTTTTGCAAAACTCACTTCTCCCCTAATGATACATTCAAAAAATGAAACGTAGGGAAACATTAATTGATGAATTGTTAATCTTGTAGTTAGAGATTCGGGGTCAAAGTACCTGAGAGGAAGGTATCTTTTGGAGCTGAAGAAACAACCATTCACACATACAGCAGCGCGAATGCTAGTAATATGCTAAAGCTATTGGAAGTATGTCCTAAAGCAAATCTGAAGAAAATTATTGCAAATATTGGCATAAACGATATTTTACAAAGTTTACATACAGAAGGCATTAAAAGTAACCTTAAATCTATAATAGATGTTGGTAGTAGGAGTGCAGCGATGGAATGCGTCAAAACTGCCAATGTAAGCAATCACACTTACTGCATATGACACCTCATCAAATGCACATATATTTTTAATAAAAATAGCATCTTGTACATTCATGATTAGGATGAGAAACCGGTCATTATAATCTTTGAGATGGAAGATCACTAACAGAATTAAGCAACAATTTAAGAAGTCAAACACTTCAATTTTTAAAATTCTGAATGACTTCAATTATTTTTTTACTTTTTTATTGATTCCGTAGTGCTTTTATTGATAATTTTATGTTAAAATAACTAAAGGTCAATTTCGTGAAAGTAGTGGTAAAAAGAAAATTCAGACGTTCTCTCAGGGAGTTGATACTCTTCAAAAAGCTGTGATTGAATTATTACAGTCAGAACAGTAAGTTTTTTTTTCTGTAAGTGTACAGAGAAATGGACCTTTCAAGCATGTTTTCGGCCTGTGTTGGAATTTTTGTAGCCCGTTTTCTTCCAATCAAATTTTATTGATCTATTTCAATACTGATTAATTTTTGGCTGTGGCACTAAGTCCAATTTGACTATAATCTCTTTCTGATTGAGCACAAGTTGTTTGGGTGGCATATACGTTACACAAAGTTAGATAGTTGCTTCTATTGAGATTTCAAAAATGTATATTTACAAGTTTGTTACAATTCATTTTATTCGATTCATCTCTTGTTGTACATACTAGCAAAAGGAATCATGCAAAATGGTTAAATATGATATTTACAGTGGATTACTAATCTTAGGTAACGACGTTCACAAAAATTGAGGACAGGAAAATAATGCTTCTTCAACAACGTGAAATCCATAACGTATTGGGTTTCTATGAACACTAGAAATCCTCTGTTTAAAAGTTCACGACCTGTGGAACTCCTTTGAAAATTGTTTGGTCTTTATAATACTAAAGGTAATAATGCAAATTTCTTTTTCACGTAATCTGGTTTGAGAAAAATACAGTTCTTCTACCTTAGAATCCACCAATGCTGCTTATAGATATATTCGGCAAGACTAATAGACAAAAATTAATGGTGGTCATGTTGTCTTAGCACTTAGGTACTTTATGTATAAACAAAATTTTGATTTGAGAGTATTATGATATTTTTAAAACTATGAATGGAAAGAATTAAGGAATAAATATAAATATCTATGTTTAGAGTTGCTTTTCACAATCGCATTTTGGTGACAAAATATTTGCGAATGTTTGCTACCTTCCAAATAAGCAATATCACAATGAATTTTAGTGAGTTTAAGTCTCAAGAAATCTTTAACCTACAAAATATCGATGTATAAATTACGTTTGATGATTATAGCATAAACTTTTTTGACAAGAAGCAAGTTTATCTTATTAATCATCTGCTTATATAACACCATCTTTACTCAATAAAAAACTTCCTACGCATGCCACTCAAAGCAGGACTTACTTAATTGAAATTTAAGCGGGTTGACATAATAAATCGTCCTACTAAGAACTATAAAATCGAGCAATTTTTTTATGATTCGTACAGTGTACATTGGGGTATCTCATATGCAATTGAAAACATCAATGATGTACTTGCTAGTTATCTTCGTTCGATTGAGAAAAATTTTGCTACTCATGCAGACCTAACCATTTCAGTAGGTTTCCACGAGTTTCCACATATTTAGATTCTGATGCAACCTTGAAAAATTAAGCTAGTTGATTGCTTCACTAAATAGCAGTAGCCAAAATCAAATATTGATCATACACTATATGCTAAGAAGAGAAAATCTGTTAAGTTGTTAAAATTCACTTCTTTAAGCAATTTCACTTTGAACATTTCGAAAACTTAGAAAACTTAAGGAACAATGGAATTATGCTACCACCATTTGTAACAGTAATATCAAAGCAGTTAAGCTTGGGCATTGTCAGTACTTTTACCAGAACATTTGCAGAGGAATTCCGCATAGTTCTATTCTAGAGCATCCTCATTTAAAATTATCTGTTAACTATATTACCAGCTGCTTAAAATACTGTAAAATTATACAATATACAGTTTATGCATTAATGCTAATAACATGCTAACTTGTATTAAATTTGTCTCGCATGACTTAAATAATATTAAGAAATTAACTTCATTTAAAAATCAACAAGACTCAATCAATTATCTTGGATACCTCTTAAAAATTTGACATTACCAAACAATATTATAGTCCAGTAATGTTTCCATTCCTAACTTAAATAATTTGTTTACTTTGTTACCAAATTCGGCGAAATTTTAAATTTTTAATTGGTAAAATTGCAAATTTGGCAGGCTAAACTCAACCTTTCCTAATCAACTACACTGTGCACATTTAAATAGAATCGTTTGTTATTCATTCAACTAACTCTTGCCAAGTATATCGGCAAATTGCAAAAAATTGAGTCAATGTCAAATTGGGCAATTGTAAATATTACCAATTCCTTTAGGTTTTCTTCTGTTTAGCGATTCTACAGTGAATTTCAAATTTTGAAACCACATACAATATCTCTGATATATTTCCCTTCTGTATTTTCTGAACTTTTTACTAGTTAATAAAATAATATTTGTTAAAGAAATTGATTGTCATTTAAAATTTAATAATAGCATTAAAGGTTTGCTAGAATTGCTATTCAAAAAATTATTTTTTGTGAAAGTTGATCAAATGTATAATGAAATACCATTAAATTTAAGATTTTTGCAAATTAATGTGTGTAGTAAGTAAGCCCGCAACCGCACTGCACCTGCATGTCTGCTAGAAAAATTCACCCGCACCCGCAACATACCAGGGCGTAGTCCTAAAACTTGCAGTGGGTATACGCTAATTGCCAATTCAAAAGTAGCGTATACGAAACATATTTTGCCGAAAACACAAAATGAAAATGATAAAAATGGGTTCACTGGACAGTTGGTAAACATATATTGTATACGAGGCTTGTTCATTTGGAGAATTTTGATTTCCACCTTATCCGAGGCCATAAAATTTTCTGTAGAAAACTCCATGCAGCCCACAGATCTCCACAGCCCAAATCATATGTATGTATATCTATGCAATCTCAGAGAGTGGAAATTTACGTAAAACTTAGCCTAAACCTTGCCCAAATGCGGGTATCCCATTTAAATCAATGCCGATTCGGCCCATTTTATGATCATTACACGAAATATTTCTTGCTACGAAATACTTCTGTCGCGCGATGGCGTATGAAAATTGTTTTTGCGTGCTATCTTAATACATAGCTTAAAAAATATTTTTAGCAATTGCTCTAAATTGGCCTGCACTTTTATGCCGTCATGAAATCTTTCTGCATCGTAGTGCTGCCTTTCTTCAAAGGAAATATTTGTTAGATTTTGGGACAATTTGCATTTTATAGCACATATATTTTCTTGGAATGCCCAAGTGGGGCAAATTAAATTTATTACCCTGCATATTAACAAATGAGAGAGGTTTTTCCTGAAAGGTTGATGTTAGGAAACAATTATCCTCTCTGTAAAGATATGAATGGCTTTTTTCCTTTGTTTTTCGAATATGCCTTTAAGATAACTAGGTAATGATACATATACCGGGCAGACATGCGTGGGCACAGACTCAATCGTCGCAATAGTAAATCAATTTTTGTTGAGAACAATTCATATTTAAAACAAAAAGATTTTTCAATATCCGGAGGCCTCTCTAAATTCGGTAGATGTGCAAATTCCATTTTATCGTCCAGTGCAAGTCCAAACCCAGAAAAGTGATTTGATAATGCTGAGATAGAGGTTAGTTGGTTATACTTTTCAGAAGTGAGATCCTACACCATACACATGTGTTGTGATGCGAAGTGAATCGTCCATTTCTATGGAATGAAGAGACGAAGGAGAGAAGAACTTAAAGATACATTACTACACTAGTATGAAGTACATCTATTTATGTCGTCAATCACTATGTGTGTTTATAAGTGTTAAAATTCTGTAAGGGTGTGTGGGTGAAATTTGCTCCATCGGCTTCATTGTGTAGTGGGTGAGAAATTGTGGTGCTGTTGTGGTTGCAATTACCCTCCTTTCGTCAATGAAAAAACCTGCTGAAAAGCGAGTTGTGAATCCATTAATGCGGATTACCAATGCTTCCACAAGTAATAAAAAAGTTTTCTCCACCCAAATTTATGATGATAATGATGATATGGTCGGGTCTACCCATAAACGGTGTTGTGGTCACTTTATGATAATGTATTTAATAGGCTGTGGGAATCTGTGGGGTATTGTGATGTGAGGGGAAAATATTCCGTGAGAATCTGAATACTTGCCAATAACTATCATTTTGATTTTTCTTTCATGTGAGCACGAAATACATAAATAGAAAAAAGGCAATGAACCTAATATTGAACCTTGAGGAGCTCCTGGTGATATTTCTAATAACTTTCTAAGTATTAATTTCACAAACAATGCAACTTCGCTTTGCCTGAACTTTATTGCAGACGAACATGACAACTTCCATAATGAAGAAAAGCTGAATGGGACATCAAAATTCAACGTGCTCACAAATCTAACTCACAATATTCTTTTTCTATTGTCCAACATTTACTTTTCTATGATTTTTATAGCCTTGAATGTCATCCCAAAGCACTCTATTTTTTTTAGAAAATCTAAGATATAGACTGCAGTTGAAACAAACTATCAGCATGAAGTTAAGGGGTGGCAATAAAATTCACTTTTTGCATATCAACATGTTTACATGTATTTATTACTAGCACCTTATCAAATTTTGGAAAATTTAAATTTTTTCTGAAAGTCTTTTGAAGCAAAGATATGTAATAATATTCAATAGCCATTCATGCATGAAAAGAGTTATATCAAAACGCCCACTGCTTTAGAATCTGATCCACACAGAGCTATAATAAATTATTTTGGCAAGAATGTGATTGGCTAAATTTCAGCCAATGATTTTATTCTTGCATTTTAAATATGTTTTCAAACATCTTGCTGCATTATTCAACAATGAATGCTTCATACGAGATACCACTAACTCCGACTGCTGATTGGTATGTATTTATTTCGCACATATTTGTATACTTCGGCATCGTCTTCAACTTGATTATCATTTCAACATACTGCCATAGCCAAAAGCTGAAGCAAGTGTTCACCAACAAAATTATTTTTAGTTTATCTATTATAGATCTTCTTACTTGTATTGCACGATTTTATCAACTATTTTATAAGAACTTGACTATCAATAGTTCTTATTACATGATAGGCTTGGCTTTCTGCAAATTTTTCTATGCAAGTTACTATATTTGGTTCTTACTCTCTACATCCATGATGCACATAATTTTTCTTGGATTTGACCGTTTCTTAGCTGTTTGTTATCCAATGAACTACTCAATTGTTACTAAAAAGTATAAAGTCATAATGTTTGCATTTGTGTACATCACGGGCGCCATGTTCGCATGTGATAATTTTTTCTTATTCACTTTTGAAGATAACGTATGTGCATTCAGGGTTTCTTCTGAAAAAACGAAAATCTACTTGGCAATATATTATGTAATATATACAAGTGGTTCAATTGCCACACTTTCAATTTTTTACATATTGATCTTTGCTAAAGTGAGAAGAATGTCAAAGAAAAAAATATCTTCAACAAAGCAAGAGAAGAAAAACAAGAAACTTTTGAAATTAATAATAATATTAACCTTCTTTTACTCTATATGCACATTCCCAAAGTACATTCATCATTGCTTAAAGTTTACCAATGAAATATTTGAACTAAACTTAAAGATTTTGTATCATGATTATAATTTTTTCATCAGCAAGTTTCTACTCATTGCGTCATCAACTATTAACCCTTGCGTCTATGGAATTCACAGCTCGCCTTTTCAGCAAGCATTTTTAAAAATGATGTCGGATGTTAAAGCTAAAGTATTTCCTTAAGACCTCCTTTATTGCATTCACAATATTTTAAAATCTTCTTAGTTTTCAGTTGTTTCATTGAATATAATCTAGAAGTGTTATTATTTTTTAAGTTCAGACATGCCTATTTAAGCAGTATTGGAAAATTTATGCCAAAAATTTATTTTAAGAAATATTTTTAACCGCGTAACTTCATGATCAACACAAATCTTTGAATATATTGTTCGGTCAATTTCTATGACTACGTACTTAAGTCGCATATTTATACAATGATAAATGAGAAATTCGCTCTATATATCTTGATTTATATATACATATATATATATATATATATATATAACATATGTATATATATACATATATATATATATATATATATATATATATATATATAGATATATAAATCAAATATTTTTAAATTTAGCTGTAGCCTGTGAGGTTTTTACTCTTAAAAGTGACTTCTTAGAATGGTGATAATTTGTGCATGACTTACACCCCACATTTCATGATCAAGCGGGGTAAAATCTATAACTAGTAACTCAAAAAATTAGTAATATCTTATTTTCTAACTGCTTGCTAAAAAGTGATATACTCTAAAATCATCATTCACGTCGTAAGTCTATAAATTATAAATTTAACTTTATGAAGAATCATAAAAGTATGTATTGATGTCCGTAAATATATTGAGTTGTATTTCTAACCATGCAACTTCTTAACAGCTGGTTTCTACTTTACATGCTGATTGTATAATGTTCTGGATGATTTTGTTTATCATTAAAAGAAAATTCTAGAAAAAATTTATTCCGGCCTAATAGGGTTCAGTCATTATGTCTAGGGAAATATCGTAGCTAACAGTACATTGCTAGAATGGATTGATATTGTGTTAGTAGTATCTTCATGCTGAGTATAAGATTAAGATAAGAGTGCTTTCAATTTTTTGATAAGAAGTTCCACTTTCTATTTATTCATAAAATTTATGTGAAAACATCCTTATAGCGTAGGGATAGGGTTCAAGTTCATAAACACACTTAACATTTATATTCAGGTGATTGTTCTAGGTGTTCCTTTCTTTAGTTTAACACTAGAAGCGCCGTGTTTTGTTATCAAGTATGTTTAAACATTACAATTTCGGGTCAATTGACCCGTTTGGCGGTTCTAGTGTTAATAACATGATAGGTTATCTTTATATAAAATTACTAATTTTACTCATACGTGCATACCTTCTAGAATTCATTGTTTGAAAAACTGCCGATTATTTAATTGCAATTAAGATATTGATAAACTTATTTTCTTAGACAAGAAAATTTGACTTAAATTAACTTAAGACCCGAATCAGCTCCAATTTTGAAAGAATGATTCGGCTCGACTCAACTTCAAGCAAAAATATATCGACCAGCAAGACCCTACAATAATTGTAGAAATGTACAAAAATCTAGGCCAATTAAATCTAGCAAAAAACAATGCTAAAAATGATTTTAATGAGTATATCTGTGCATTTTTCACAATGGTGGTTGTCCACATTCATATAATATGAATCTATGATTGATTGGATTTTTTGAGTTACGAATTCTTGTATCCAAAGAGACTTCCATATTTTCTGTTATTCCCTAATATTATAAAGGCTTTATTTCAAAAATAATATTTACATTTATGGCATTTATCAGAAATAAATGCAATTTTTACTTACAAAGTAAAAGTAGATAATTGCAAAAATCTTAAGATTCAAAAAGTTAAGCCTATTACAGGTATAGTATGTAAATACCAGTATTAACTACACAAACCTAGGTAGGAGATTTGATTGGACCAGATTTATGGATATTTCTAGTTATTGCCACTATGTAAGTAATACCCCGTTTACACGTGACATGAGACATGCATGTCTTGTGTTTTTAATGAGCGAATGTCACGTCTAAACACCCAAAACACGCGACATTCTCTACTTGAGTGGTTGAATGTCGCGTGTTTTGGGTGTTTAGACGTGACATTCGCTCATTAAAAACACAAGACATGCATGTCTCATGTCACGTGTAAACGGGGTATAATTTATGTAAATTAACTAAAGAACTGGTATAAATCAGTTG
>CABFPE010000196.1:479769-546752 GCA_900660155.1 Hofstenia miamia | reverse complement strand
TATATATATATATATATACGGTACAGTGCCCAAATAAGGCCAACAATTCAAATTTATCCAAAGTGTGGCTCGGCCTAGTTATTAAATTTAACTTTATAGGTACTGGTAAATAGCTAGAAATCTTATTATTCGAATGACAACCTTTGGAGTATCTTTTGTTGACTATAAGTGTATTGAATCTTGATTCGATGAAAGGTATCCACACTGGCTTTATTTGGGCTAACCGGTCCAAATAAGACCATATAAAATGCATATCATTTGCAACCCCATGTTTGAATATATAAATTTTTAAAACATTAGCCAAAATTATCAATCTTGTACTTATGTGATATTTCCTATTTTTAGTGCTAAAAAATAAATAAAATATGCTATAAATGCCTACTTATAAGCCTACTATGTTTCATTTTTGCATACAACGTAAAAAACCAATAATGCAAAAAAATTGTGTTTACAAAGAAAATTTATTAGCCTCTATAAACTCCGTAAAAATTCTAGAAATTCTTTAAAATTTTAAAAACCAGAATCTACATAAAGAAGTCGGGAGGGGGGGAGTCTGAGTAAAGAAATTTACTTCAAAATTATATCACTTTGAGTAGAGTCAGAATTGTATATTTCTGTCTCTTAAAGCTCTTAGACATTATGGAAGTAGAAGTAAGTTACTTCGCTAGGTGCAGAGGCTTGATTCGACAAACTATTTCGGTTGAAGGGGTAACCACATGTTTGGAAACCACTCTGAATGTTTTAATCAATATAGCCTTCCAGGTTGGGGTGAAGATTTCTCCAGATACATCTTTGTTCATTTATATTTAAATTAAAAAGAAAAATAGATTCTATTTCTAATTTTCAAAATGAAATTGGTCCATTCCTATATGTGCTAACATAAGTTGATGTTGATANGTCTCATGTCACGTGTAAACGGGGTATAATTTATGTAAATTAACTAAAGAACTGGTATAAATCAGTTGAATACATGAAAAGTAAACACTATTTTCGAAATATGCCCTGCATTAATGATGTAGTGGAAAAGCTGTTAATTGGTTCTGTGGTTAGACCCTAATTCAATATATTTAATGATTTCAATGCTTTCTGTGTCATTCTTCATAAAGTTGTAATACCTATTTAAAGTGTATTTTTTTGACTTACAATGTGAATGATAATTGTAGAGCATATATCATCAGCACATCAGCAATCAGTGAAAAATATGATATTACTAATTTTTTGAGCCATTACTTAGGTATGTAACATAGCTAGATCATGAAATGAAAAAAGCTTTAGTTAATTTCGAAGAAAATTTGTCAGTGCAACGTTGTATCTAAAAGTCTAAACTTCAACAAGTTCCAGTTGGATTTGAAAACATTTAGTTTTTTGGACACCCTAATATATATATATATATATATATATATATATATATNAAATGAACGCAAAGTCTATCAAAATTTAATGTCAGAAATGTATAGTTACACAAAATGGAATAGAATAAGAAATTTAGAACTTTATGAATGATTTTATCTATTTGAAATATAATCTGACAACCACAATGCGAATTCAAACATGTTGGATTCGGTTCATTATTTTCTCTTAAATTTGATGAATTTTTCAAACATTGATATTCTATAATTTGAATGGCAAAATGTAGATTAGTACCGGTACTAGAATTACAACAAGGAAGAATCACTTATGTATAAAGTACAAGAAATCAAGATTTCATTAACCTCACCACAATAATTTCAGCTAAAAATATGATCAATTTAGTTGTTAACTTTGATTAGTAATATTGTTCTAATTTGTGTTAAATCGCTATACAATTGGTAATTAATTTAATTCGAAAACATGCATGTCTCATGTTTTGGGTGTTTACACGGTGACACAAGACATAAGACACTCGAGAAAATTAAAATCTTTTGATATTCGAATGTTTTTCAAGCGCTCTACTTGAGTGGTTGAATTTCGCGTGTTTTGGGTGTTTAGACGTGACATTCGCTCATTGAAAACACAAGACATACATGTCTCATGTCACGTGTAAATGGGGTATAATATCTGCTGTGATTGGATACTGTTTTAAACAGGAAAAACAAAAGATTGAAATTCTATACAATGCCGGCATTACTGACGTTAATATTTTGCAAGAAACTTCGGGTTTTTCTCGAGCTAATGTCTACAGAACGATTTCGGCAATAAACAATGTTGAATCAGTGCAAGACAGAGAAAGAGCAGGGAGACCAACCAAAATGACAAGTGATGACAAAAGAAGTATTACTCAAATTGTTAACAGACATCCAACTGTAAGTGGTGTAGACATTGCAGACAGGTAAGAAACAAAGAGGTGTCAATCTATCGGAAAGAACAATACAGAGGTATTTAAAAAATGCTAGGTTCCAAAAGATCAAGCGGAAAAACAAGCCTTTCCTGACAAACACAAAAAAAATTGATAGGATTTATTCAGTTCTTTATTCTGACACTGGCTATATTAGGGCGTTCATGATAGTTACATAAAATTATAGTGTATCACCAGAACACGCAAAAATAATTAAGCTTGCACTTGACCTAGTTAATCTGAGATTCTTTACTAGTAAACATAGATGTGAGAACCTGATAATAATTTACCTGAAAAAATCGACAACCAACTCAAAGCAATCACTCACAAAATTTTTGCACTTAAAAATATGGAAATAAAACATGAATCATTGCCTGCTGTCAAGACAACGAATCAAATGTTCACTTAACTTTATGTTGTCTTAGCTGATAGAGCAACTTCATCCGCTCAGCAGAAGCTGTCCTTTGTGTTTCCTTTAAGAGATATCGAGAGGTAGCCATATTAGGGCCATATCCTTATTAGGAAACTTTACCTTATACATATGCACTCAAGACGGATGAACATTCATGTGTGTGCAATGTAGACATATATTCTTGCTAAGTCTTAAACTTCAGGCAATTAAGACAAAATTAGCGTATTAAATTTTCAAATACCTACCTTGTGCTCTTGAACCTACAAACTTCGTCTTAAAATTCGCTAATACTGGTTATTCGTCAAATCTGGACTTTAAAAGCACTGTTAGTTTCAACTTTGAATGTTTTCATAAGCACAAACCAAAAAGAATATATCTTAGGCTACGGTTACACTGTGATTGGTCACGCGTCATCTGTCACATTTTGTTAAAAACGCACGTCTAACACCGAGATAAGTATAGCGATTTGTGGTGATTTTTTAACTTTTCCTACTTCCAATCACGTAGTCTAACCGTAGCTTTGCGAAAAATAATTATTGCTTATAAATGAAATTGCTATTTGAAAATCTCTACATTAACAATAGGAGAAACAAAATACATACTTTCATTAGCAAAACAGATGCTGAAAAATAGCAAGAACCGTGTACATATAATGGCATCTTACAGAAAACCATGAAGAGGAACTCTAGCAAAATTAAGATTGACCTAAATTCAAAATGCTTCATGATTATTTTCCAATATTCTGTCCTGATAAAAATTTAGAAATATTCAATATTTAAAATGATGTTATTATTCTTATATAAATACGTATTTTTCAATTTCAACAATATGTTTTCACGTTATGCAACCCAATATTTTAGAAAATATAATTTTGTTTACAAAATACCTAAATAGCAGGCGTACTCTTTCAGCCATTATCAATTAAATTATAACTATTTTGAAAGAATCTCCCAAACTAAATGTCTAAGTTTTTAAGCAAATTATCAACTGAAAATAGAAAAAAAATTTTTATGCTTAAGTATTATAAAAAATTTAAAAATCATTAAAAATTATATTTTAGGAGATCATAATGGGGAATTCTTACCGTCATAATGAAAAATACTATTGATTTTTAATTTCATAGGGTCATCGTATTATCGTGGTCTTTACCTCGACAATAAAAGCGCTTTTTGTTACTTCTTATTACAATGAAATGTGCATTTTAAAAACAATAAATAAATTTTGGAATAATAAATGTACTATCTGGGTGATCGCAAATATTCTCTATTAGCAAGTAATTCCTATACAGACTAAGCCTAATCTCACCAAATTATTGTGCTCATTTATAGACATCTGTCATAAATCAATAACAATCGTTTTAAGGACAAACAAGTCTCCACCCATTCAACCATCAAGCAATTATTTTGCTACTCTGCTCTATTTCCATAAACAATGTTCCATCTTAAACATTCTCTTGGTAGCCAACAAAAAAATTCTGCTTCAATCTATTGAGATAATTTACTCATATCATCATTAATTAACCTTTGATTTCTTATAAATGCTCAAAATTACGCGATTGGTTTTTATCTATATCTTAAGTTAGAGGTAAAATTTCAAAATATCTGTGAAAAATTTCTCACACACAGTATTCTTCTCTACTTTTAAACTTTTGCAGAAACATTTTATCCACTAGATGTCGTTACATTCTCCACTTAAAAAATTCTAATGTCAACTTCTGTATTGTGCTCTGCAATTATCATGCAACTTTGGTGTTTACACGCAAATTTAATTAATAAGAACAATCCATTATTTATTGAGATTCTTAGATACATAAAATTCTAAAGTTCACTTGAACTATTCAATGTTATTTATGTTACATTCAAAGTTTTTTAAATCGTCGGAGCGAAGTATTGTTGAGCTAAGACTAGACGTAGGTCGGTTTTCTAATATCTTCTGAGTAGGTTGGGCTGAGACCCTATTTACGATTGAAATTTGAATTTCGGGTGATATTGGCATAAATATATATATTTATTATTCGTTATTAAATTTAGTTGGAAAAAAATTTTACATCTCAAGGAAATTGAGAACTTCGTTAGCTGTACTTATATTGGCAATATTATTTCTGCTTAATTACTACTATAAAATACATCCAGTCATCAACAGACATGTAATAAAAAACGACTGCATTATCGCTCACCTATGAAATTTTGAAAACACAGCATAGCAGCTTTAATTACAAGAAATATTGGGAAGGGTCTTGTATGCAATATTTTAGGGTCTTTTCCTTAATGTCGTAACATTTTGATTTCGTCGTTTTATAATGTCGTCGTTTCTTACATTGATTTTTATTACCACAAATTGACGTTTCCTAAATCATCATTGTATATATCAAAGCCCATTTTACAAAATTTACTAGGTCTGTTAGGTGGCCCCTTAGACAAAAGTGTAAACAATTTTCAACGGAATCTACTTATTTGCACTCTTTAGTTGGTATGTGATGTCCTCTAAAAATTTCAAGAATATCAAATGATAGACTCCTTATTTATGATTGTCATGCCAATGACAGGTGAAAAATCCGCTTTAGAGAAAATGCGTTACAAAGATATATTTGATAATTTCAGATAATTTCCAAATATTTTAGTTATTTGGATTATATAATATGAACAAATATTTCCAAAGAATAGAAACATTCATCTATAAACAGTTACTATTTATCTGAGTACAATAATCGTGAGATTTTTACAGCACCATATGTCCCACTTTGTTTATTCGTAAATAGTATGTAAAAAAGCATAATTCCAATGTAAATAATGACAATGGGGCTGCTTTAGGTCCCATTTTTATCTATAGAAATAAAATGCAGAAATGAATCTCCGTAGTGAGTAAAAGCGACCTTATTTGATTTAAAAGAATACTGAGAGCGCATTTTGTATAAAAATTCGTATCTTTATCTATGTAGCCCATAAGTACGATGTAACGAGAACTATCAAATCATATATTACATAGTTAAGAGATCATTATGTTACTAACACAAATGGAAGCATTTTTAACTCTATCTCGGCCGAACTTATTTTTCAGTTGGAAAACCTGTTGTGAATTATTGAATTGTCAGTTACACTTGGACAGCTGAAAATTATCAAACATTTGGATTTAGAAGTTTAGAAATTTCCATAATTGAGGTTATATATATATATATATATATATATATATATTTTATAATTGAGAATTATCTAAGGAAAGTTTCTTATGCATTCTGTAGAAGATCGCTTGATCATGTGAACTCATTCTACCAATTAGTAATTTGAAAGTCACTCTACTAGAGGAGAAGGTGGAATAGTATACTTTTTATGTATTCTGGTTACTCGCTTACATATATCCATAATAAAGAGTTTGTGTAGTCTGACCAATTTCTATCTATTAGTTAGAGGTTGGGCAAAAGAGACTATATTTGATTTAAGAATACTGAAAGCGAAAGTTGGATAGAATTTATATCTTTCATCTTTGTAGCCCTTAGATGCGATGTCCTGAGAAATATCCAATCTTATATTACATTACATAGTTATGTTACTAATATCAATGGAAGCAATCCAAAATTCAAAGTGGTTAATTGCATTGAGAGGCAATACTGACTAGTCTAGTGGTAAGTACTTAAACTTATAATCTTCCCCTCATAATATACCAGCAAGCGCGTATCGAGAATTTCTAAAAGGGAGCCCAATTGTTATCCGAGACATATAAGGCTAGGTAATTTTTTCACCCTTTTAGCATAATGCCGTGTTTGTCCGTGATTATATATTGCAGTTAAAGATTTACAAATTTAAGCAAACGTTTAAATAAAGAAAGCCATAAAGTAATTATGAATTGATCTACTTTTTTGCACTTCATGTCAAACAAAAAGACTGTTCATCAATATATCGATCAGATCGTATGAGAATGAGTTGAAATTGGGGGGGGCGGGCAGGTGCAAGGGGCCCCTCCTTAAATACACCCCTGTATACCAGCAAATAATATATGCATTTGGTCATAATATTTACTAATTCTCTATTTTAGTTGGAATCCTTTATGATTAATGATGCTGTTCATAGAAAATAGACATGCATGTGTTCTTCATAATAATTATGGTCAGTCCAAAAATATTCAAAAATTGCATATTTAAAATCTGGGGAGCTACATAAAATCAATCTTATTCAACACCAAGCAGGGAAACTTGGCAGAACTATAGCCTACAAACGGCTGAATACAAAGGGAACAAACAAATTCGATATTCTTTTGCTTTGATTTCAGGAAATTAATCCCAGTGCCAAAAAATCTGAAATTTATATATATGCTTCCATAACAGAATGGCGCTAATAAATTTCTAAAATATTGGTTTTATGGCATAAAATGTGGAGCTATACCAAAAGAAGACATTGATCTTTACCTTGAAAATAATAACCTTGCAAGATCAGCAAAATATGAAGAAATATCAGTGCTTATTTTTATTAAATTTTCTAACAAAGTTCATTGTCTCAATTGCATTATTCTTTCAGTATGCAGTGATATAATGAAGAAAAAACATTTTCTTAAGCCAATATCAAAATCATATGGCATTTAAAATTTAGGCAATGTGCTTGTCAATCTATATAGAAGATTTAGCCACAGTGAATTTGTAAACTTTTGTGGTACTTCATAAGTTAGTCTAAGAGCTCTATATTATTATCTTCTCTTAACTGCATTTTTTCAAGGTCTGAAATTTTCTTGCAACCAAAGATGCCTACTGATTTTAATAAAGAACAGTTTTCGCAGAGGATATCAATCATTTCAGCAGTTAAATTGTAGCTGTGCGAGAAAGCTGCAGATTCGAGAGATGGCAATGCTCTGGATAATTTGTAAATAAACTCAAAATCCAAACTCATAAAGTAGCGACCAAATAGATTTCTTATGCTACGGTTTGCATTAAAACTCAATATTTTAGAATTAGATATCAAAACTCTATCAATTGATAGGTATTGAAGGTTTCTGCAGTTATTTATAACAAACTCCAAACAGTTTTGCCCAATACTAATGTTCTTGTGCCAAATTGTCAAGCTTACAAGGCTATCCGACTTTAAGAATTTATAGCGTTCGAGGTTTTCGGAGAGATTTAATGTTGATGTGGATGAAAATCGGGCTGAAAGTTTTTTAATTCCTGGAAAGGAGACATCATACCCACAGTGACTATTAATCGTGACACTCAGTTCAAAGATCGGAAAATGGTCTGTAAATATATTGTAAAAGTGGGATCCAAAGTTATTGCAACCAATAACAGATAGAAAGTCAAGACTAAAATCGTAACTTTCTAACAAAAACTTTCCCGAAATTGTGCAATAGACTAATGATAGTGATTTTAAGTTGGCATTATTCTTTAGAACTGAAATTAAGAAATCTTCACTTGATTCCGGTATTGTGATTAATGACAAGCAGTGCAAATTTCTAAAGTGTAGAGTCTTTAATCCAACAATGCGTTGAAAGCTGAAGCTCATCTGAAACAAATTTAAATCCGATAGGTTAGTGGATAGATTAAGAATCCCACTGTCTGTGATCTTACTCAGTGCTGCACATTTAAAGTGTTTTAATTTATTCCATCCTCTGCAGATTGCTTCCAAGGATTTATCCGTGAGATCAACACACCCATTTACCTCCAAGTATTCTATGCAGGGAAGATTTTTAGATAAGTGTATTATTGAAACGTCAGTTACACTTGGACAGCTGGCAAGCCTCAGACATTTTAAATTTAGAAGTTTGGAAATCTCCATAACACTTAGATCCGTGAGACATCTACAACCTCTAAGTGAAAGCATTCGCAATTTGGGAGTCGATGCAATCAAGGTGTTGAGCATTTCATCTGTGAGGCTCTGTTTATCAGCTATGAAGCAAGTTATTATAGAAGAATCGTACAAATTTAAAAAAGAGTTGAGGGAATTTCTAGTAAGCTTAAATTCATTCCGAGGTAGATTTACTTTTTGCATAACTTAAGTAAGAATATCGATGTAAATCCAATATATGCACACCGGTAGTACTGTTAATGCTATAATTCCAGTAGTGTTAACGATGTAATTCCAATATATGCACACTTGTGCTACTGTCTTTGCAATACTTTTAGTTGATATATCAACTGGAAAAATTTTAATCCAAATTTCATCTGGAAGTATGTCAATGAGTTTTTCATCAGAACGCGACCATTTCAAAATTTCAAGCTCGCTAGTATGTAGTAATGTATACACTATAAGCGTAAATTTTGTTTGTTATAAACTTACATTTGCTATGCAAATTGGTTTCCTTTACACAATAATAGAAATATATATATTTATATATATATATATATATATATATATATATATATATATATATATATATATAGGTTGTAAAGCAAACTTGTCAATTAAATATCTTAGCGTCGCAAAATAAAGCGCTTTTCAGAGAATTGACTTTAAATTTTTACTTGAATAAATTAAATTAACACAGATTACCGAAAAAATTAGTGAACAGCATAGTTGTAATGCCGTACATGCAACTTTCGTTGTGGACAAAATTTAAATCTGAATATTTACAAATGTTGACAATTGTTGACAATAATTTATCACAATTTATTTCTCAAACATTTTCAAATATCTCACTTATTATAATCCCCAAATTTCATCTAAGCACCCCAATTTTTAAAAAATGTGCTAGAGTCTATCTCAAATGTTTAGTTTGAAATGAATTCCCAATCTTTACATGCATTGTAATCGAATGTTGAAACAAATTTAAATTTTTCACAAATCCAGTTTCAAAAGAAATTATTCATCTCTTTCTTTGGGCAAATATTGTAACGAAACGAAACATTATTCTTCAAAAATAATCAACAACTCTTTCAGAAGAGAGAATGTTTATTTAGAATTAGTACAAATACATATTAGTGTGTAATCTGAAATGGTATCAAGATTTTCGTAGTTAAATATTAATAATATTTGCATTTTTTTAAATAGACTTTTAAGCAAAGCGCAAAAAAACATGTTAAAGCAGCTGAATACAACAGCGATGCTTTGTTTGTCTTTTCTATTTCAGATACATGATCATGGTAAATAGTGTGTTTATTTGTTATGTACAACTATTAATATAATCAATGTGCTTGCTAACGAGCATTCATTTAACAGCATATATACATAGGACTCTTCATACAGTGCATTCAAAAATATTATGCAACACAATAATGAAACTAAAAAATATTAGAAAAATTTTTGACACTATTCATTGCGTTAAGAAATATGCATGCGAAAACAAAACGCGTTAGATTGTGAAAGTTAGCTCTGCCTTTGGAGAGGAACGTCAAATTAGTGGAAGCCGCAGATTCATTGGTAGTTGTAGTTTCTTTCTCCGCAGGCCTTGTGCATGTTTTATCTTTGAGGATGATCGTGCACAAGTCTGAGTATGCAAAGCGGTGACATGTTGACTATCCATCACAGAAATCATACTCATGATTTATATATATATATATATATATATTTTGTTGTTTATACATACGACAAGCCTAGAAGGCATTTGGAAACTCGAGCAAGAGAGGTCATTTACATATGGGTTTGCACCCAAGCAATGAAATGTAACATCATAAAAAACATCATGAAGCATTTTGAATTGAGTTAGGCCAGGATTTTTAGATCCGGTCAATAAGAATTAATCTGGTCCAGATCAAAACAGGATCATAATAATGTTTGATTGCATCCATTTGATATGATTTTGGTGTTATTTGATGGAAAACAATTAGTTAATTCAATGTGGTTTGCTACCAGTACTTTGCTTTACTGCTTTCGTTCGTTACATATGTGGTGTCTCATAGGCTGGTGTAATGCAACAAAAATAAAGAGTTAATAACATTGTATAAAATGATTTTGTTTCGATTTCGGTTTTCTAACTAAGAATATCGGTATTAGAAAAACGTTAATAACATTAAGTTAAGTTGTTATTAAAGTAAATCAAAATTACGTTTTAACTTGGGTGTTTACTCCAAGAATACTGCACTATTTCTTGGAAATTATATGCTGGGCGACTGCTTCGCTAACAACCAAAAACTCGATTTGAGTGAAAACCTCTATTTCGGTTTCATTCGGTACAATGCCAAGCCCTAGTAAATTTCAAATGTTTTGTTGATGTATAATTGGCTTTCAGCTAACAGTAGGGTCAGGCAGCTTGTTCAATGAAAAATCTATCTCCGCTTTCTATAAATTGTAGTAATATTACTGTTTTTATTTAAGTGAAGGACATCCTAAAAAATATCAAGATGTTACAATGGTTGCATGAGTGGATTTAAGTTTAAAAAATTATTCAATTAAAAAATTTTGTTTTCTTAGAATGTGTTAATACCTAAAACTGCTGTTTGCATTGAGATGCAATGTAAACTAAAAGGGAAATATAATTCGAGAAGAGGATGATGTTGACTTTATTACATCCCTTCTTTTATTGACATCATTATTGAACAGGCTTAAATAGAGTCAGGTGCGATGCGGAAGCAGATCATGTCTGGTTAGACCTGAAGTGCATGTGAACTCATCATTAGAAGCAAGATGCATTAAGTCAACAAAGAAAGCTTTATTAACCAATATTCCTCTAAGAATTTTTCGAAATCTGTGATGTCGCGACAATCTCTGACTTTGCGTACGGCGCTCCTGGATGGGACTCAAAATGTTTTTCTTTAGAAAAGAAAATATTTCAAGGTAGTGTATTCTCTGAATCCTATTTCAAAGTGTATAAATTTTGTTGGAATCGAATAGGAATGTTGCGAAATCAAACTGGTATAGTTTTATTTATATTGGATTGCTATAGTATTTTCATTCAACTTTTGATACTTTATATTTAAGGTTCGATCTTATTCTTTCAAGTATAGATCCTTTACATTCAAGTTTTGAATATTTTTTATTGCTTTTGCAATATATAGTATTCTTACTGCATAATATTTTTTCTCTGATGTTTTAAATACTTTGCGTGAGTGGGTGTGGGCCCTTTTGCCTCAGAAACTCTTCTAAATATTTGAATTTAAAAAATTTTCAGTTATTGTGAGATTAAAATAAAAAATTTCTGTGATACATTATTCCATATTTCTCAACTGAACCCAATAGACTGGAGACATTCTCAGTCATAAGGCATTGTCTACGACAGTAGATAAAATGCATTACAAAAAACCAGACAGAATGACTAGAACGTTGCAAGAGCAACTTTTGAAAAGCTATGCCCTATGGATTATCAAAAATTGGAATAATCTCCAAACATATTCATAATGCCAACAAATAGATTTTAAAAACAACCAGTAGGAAGAACTTTTGACAGAATCAAGATGTTGTCTTTCATGTGTTACACGTACTATTTGAAAGGGAATGTCTTAGCATTTGTTGAAATGAAAGAAAAATCAAACAAGCATAAAATATATTAGGTTAATTTATGTAATACACAGATGTAGATATCAAATAAATTGAATACGTATAGAATGAATCGTCAATCTAGTAAGTTTAACATAAGTACTCATACAGGACTAAGGATTAAGGGATAATAATGGCATATTAAGTTTTAATGTTTAGAAGAATGTAATTTGTAACATTAAAATAGTGTAAATATTATTCTAAATTTAAGTACAAATGATCAATTCTTGAATGCAAGAGATCTTTAACAAAAAGCATCGATTTATGAATGCACATTACTGTATAATTTGATTTTGAATCATTATATTGACAAAAAGATGGATTTTTATCCCCTCTTCAATGCAAGTAGGTCTCCACATGCATTCTTAGACATGTTTAATTTTGATATTGAATGTTAAAGTGAATCACAACTGTGAAAAATGTCACTGAATAATGACAACTGATTATTCGGTACTAGATGGCGCTGAATAATGTTTAATTATAGTGAGACATCTGTTCGCAAACGAATTCCATCTGAGTACAAATAATGGGATCATGTGTCAGCGGAAAAAAAACTGATGGAAATTCAGAAGAATCTTTGCGGTAAGCTCGTTTTCAAATCTTCCAAAAACATGTTTAAACTTTTATGAAAATAACTTTGTAACTTGCAAAATATGCACTATGAAAATGAGATTACCCTCATGTTTTAAACAAAATGAATCCTTAATCATTTGTGTACACATGGATTGCGAATTTCTAGACAGTCAATTTGCCAAATCTGTATGCAGTTCTGATCTTAACGTCATTTTTCAAGAAAAATTTTGGTAATATTTTCCAATATACAGTTCAATCTTACCTAAAAAATCATACACAGATATCTCCAAGTGATCGACATTTGCTTTGTAAAAATCTTTTTGTTATGTGACTATTAATTACTAACACTAGACTATTAATTAAATAACACTAGATATATGCACTATTCAATTTATTGTAACTATTTTGTTTGAAATTGCTCAATTGAAGAATAAATCATATTGAATTGAATTTCCGCATTGTAAATTTCGACTAAATCGTTTTGTTAAAATTGTATATTTTGATATTGAAAATTTTTTGCCAACTTTAGCGTAAGCAGTGAATAAAAAATGTTTTAGTCTTAGCTTAGGTTAAATGCAATATTATTGAGATTATCAATTTTAGGCTTGAAAATGAGCCTGAATTTCATTCTGAATCCCAACTCAATTCCTTTGGATTCTAATTCTTAAATAAATTTAATTACAAAAAATTTTCAATAATTAAAATTGAAAATTAGGTTAAATATCACCGGAGCCAGCCCAGTTCAAACCTAAGGCAAAACCGAAAAAGAGGCCAGGCGCAAGTCCTTTGCATGTAAAAAAGCATAATATAACAAAACACAATTCCGTTTAAACTCAAAAAACAAAGAAGAGGTAAATTATAATTTTAGCAATTGAAAGGCTATTATTGGCAAAAGGTACAAGCAAAATATTTGCACAGAAATTAGCTATTTTCTTAATTCTAACCATTGATGCTCTTAAGGAAAGTAGAAAGGAAATAGTTATATTTGATGCCCCTACAATTTCGAAGTTTGCTATAAAATGTTTTAATTAAATACTATACTGCACAAAAAGATTTATTGCCTACTAAATACACAAATGAAATGTTGAAGAAATAAATCATTCATTGTGAATTAAAAAGCCCACAAGTGTTGCAAACAATGCTAGTAAATTCATAAAGTTGTCTGTTAAATATATAATGTATATAGCATAGGTTTTAATCAATTCAATTTTAGAACCTATAATCATTTTAAAGGCTATAGAACCAAAAAATTCGTAAAAAATTTTGTTTTATATTTTTATGTATGTCTTGTTCATAGTAATCAAACTTATGGTAAGAAATACCTTGCAAAGTCTTTGTGGTAAAACGGTGCAAGATATAAGTAAATAAATAAATAAATGAATAAATATATATATATATATATATATATTAGGCTACACTTAAAATGTTTTTTTGTATATATAGACATTAAAAATAATGATTCTGTAATAACAATTTTTATTCATTAATTTTGATCAAGTTTTGATATACAGTTATTCACATGTATTTGATTTAATTAAAACATAATTCATTAAGCAGTCCACAGTCATTAATATTCCTAGGGTATGTCCATGACATTTTCTTATTATTTTTTCAATATCTTAATAAGATATCTTAGAAACCAATTTCAAAATTTAAATGCACAGCTGAAATGTAAAACTTAAAATTTTTTGAATGCATCAATTACTATACATGAAAAATCCTATGAAGCCAAACTGTACATAAAACCAACAAAGAATTATAGAAGTAAAGTATATACGTTACATCAAAATGCCGCAACTAAGAATTTAGTGAAGTCCCAAAAATTTCAGTGAATTTATAAAAAACACTTCATGAAACCAAAATATTTGAGGGGTAAGAGTTAAGATTAAGGTTAGTGTTAAGCTTTTTTAATAAATATATGAAATACATATCTTAGAATTTTTATGAATTTAAGTAAGGGAATCCATTTCACAAATTCATTGCAATTTAGGTATTTCACGATAATATAAATTTCACAATTTTACTATAACATATAAAGCTTTACAAAATTATGGATGTCCTCACAGATTACTTAAAGGACAGGAAGATGAATAATTTTTACTAATGAACAACAACACTAACCAAGCTAAGTCAAACGAAAAACAAATTTAAAGATTTGCAATCAAGAATAAGGAAACTTAACTTAGAAATAAGAAATAATTAGAAATAACTCCAATTTCACAATCATTACAGGTAAAAAAAAGCTAAGAAACAAAGATTTTGTTACAAAATTGCAGTCCTCTTAAATCGTTTACAAATATTCATGTGAATACTGTAAGAAATCTTACGTCAGAGACACACAAACACCATTCTAGACAAACTTTATGAAAATCTTTCGGATCAGTTTAAAATCCGAAATGTACCAGCGACAACGTTCAAATAAAAAAGAAAACTTAGAAATATTATTAAGTGCTGAATTCATTACTTTTTCATTAGTTTACATATTGGCATTGTCTTCATCTTTGCTACGTTAGCAAAAAATTCAATCAAAAATGATACAAGAATTTGTTTTTTCTTGAAAAAATAGGGTATATTTTCAAATTGTAAACCCTAACATATATAGTGTTTGTTAAACATAAACATTTGTCTTTCAAGTGTACTCGAATTTATTCGTTGTAGGAAACAAAACAGGTAGTATTTCAATTAGACTAATATTTAGAAGTATTACCTTTTGAATCACCTGCTGATTATTTATCATTTGGAATACATGCACAATATGATACTTTTTTTAAAGACATCCAATAAGTATAGATAATATTGCCTACAAGATCTGAAAACCGTCACAACAACTTTACCCGCAATCCAAGTGACCCATCATTTCTTTTACCCATGACAATCTGAAATATAAAGTCACAGAATAAGCAGTGATTTGCTTAGCTAAAGGAATTTCTTTTAAGCGTTCTCTATGTGAAGAATTTAGAGAAATTCAAGTCAATACTATTAACTAGCAGAACAAATTATTATCCTAGCGTCCTAGGATTGCGACACACAGTGGCAGAGAAAAAAGAAAAAATTCAAGTGTTCATTTGGTTTACCAAATTCAGTTTGCAAAATTTGATTACGGGTCATCTTAACAACATCTATTGACACGTGATCCGTGTTGTCTACTATATTCTTTGACTATAAGTATATAACTGTGACTAAGAGTGTTACCTTGGTGGAAATTGATGAAATTCCAGTGTCGTAATATACTGCTCAGACTTGTCAACGAGCCAAGCTTCTAACGAACCGAGCCAAGTTTGAACAGAGTATTGGATATGCAATGAGCTCAAAACGAGCCTTTTTAAGCAAAACAAATTTATGTATCCTTTCTCATAATCTCATTTTAGAATGTTAATTAAAAAATATTGGCTGAAACGAGCCTCATTGAAAGATTTTTTGTGGCCCATCATTTCTTTTACCCTTGACCCTAATGACAAGCAACCTGAAATATAAAGTCATAGAATAAAAACAAAAGCAGTGATTTGCTGAGCTAAAGAAATTTCTTTTAGGAATTTTCTATGTGAAGAATTTAGAGAAATTCAAGTCAATACTATTAACTAGCAGAACGAATTATTATCCTAGCGTCCTAGGTTGCGACGCACAGTGGCGGAGAAAAAAGAAAAAACTCAAGTTTTAATTTGGTTTACCAAATTCAGCTTGCAAAATTTGATTACGTGTCATCTTAAGAACATCTATTAACCTTGACCCTATTGACACGTGATCCGTGTTGTCCACTCTATTCTTTGACAATAAGTATATACGTGTGACAAAGAGTGTTACATTGGTGGAAATTTGATAAAATTCCAAAGTGTCGTAATATACTGCTCAGAATTGTCAACTTATAATCTCATTTTAGAATGTTAATTAAAAAAGATTGGCTGAAACGAGCCTCATTGAAAGATTTTTTGTGGCGAACAGAGTTTAAAAATTTCGGCTCGGTGACAAGTCTGATACTGCTATATATGTGATTCTCGTTCATTTTTTCTTCAACTTTCACAAGCACTCGGAATTTTGTTTCAAAATTATCTCAAAATATTATGTTTTTTATAAACAGGATGATTTCGAACTATAAAGTAACTGGCATTTGTTTTTGATGATTGAGTTTAAAGCCCCTCGTAATAAATAAAGGCTCATTTCCTAAAAGCCAGATGCAATAAGAGTCACTTATAGGTTTATGAGTAATACTCAATAACGCAAAAAATTCATAAGGAATTTTAACCTAAAATAGTCTTTACTCTGTATTTTCATTTGTGCATAACGCAATATTAAAGTCATTTTATGTTGACACATTTCTGAAATTTCTTTTCTGAAAATTCAAATTTTTGCCTAGAAAAGTAGAACAAAAAGGCATACATGATAGATGATTTAATTGTCAATATATTAATGATTTCTTATAAAGGTTTCTGCGAATAAGTCTTGGTTTCACTACAAAATGTCAAATCTTCATAAAATTACTGAGAGTCTTTCTTCTAGATATATCCATAAGCATGTTTACGTTCATTTGGCAAACAGTTGAATATTCTAATATCTTAAAATTACCAAGAGTGAACGATTAATTGAATTGCTGGTACTACAACAGAGCTGTCAATGGACATGGTCAGCTCATGTGTATAGGTTGAGATTTTTAATGTAGTTTGTTATTTTCAATTTATTCAATGTTAGGAAAACTTATGAAAAATATTTTGAAGGGCGGCTTATGTTAGTCTCGGTCTTATTGAAATAATTAGTCCATGTGAATACCATGAGATCTTATGTCACGTAGAACACGACTTTCCTCTAATCATACTTTGCAATTTTCGGTCTGGGCTTTTCCGAAATGTTACCATTACAAACAGAGCGTAAAAACTAACTGGGTCAGGAACGATATGTTTAAAACTCAGCCTACTTACCACTCTGTCCAAATTATTAATTATTAGAAATGTATTCATAATTTCAGGCTTATATATATTAGATATACATTAATTTTTGCACATAAAAGGAGGTTCTTCGTTTTTTTGTTGTCACATGGAGTTACTAAGATTCCCTAAATTTCAGAGGAGGCCGGAGGTTGGTCTTAGTCCAATTCTGCAACTTATTCTGCATTCTACTGTTACCATCGCCAAACTAGGACTACCGACTTTCTAATTTTTAGCGTTTTGTCATCATTTTCACTTATTATATGTGAGCTTGGTTACACGACAGTTAGCATTTAGAGTGAAAAATTTGAGATCGAATCTATGCGGTTCTTCACTACATATTTATATGCTGATAAGACTTTAATTATAGTAAAATTAATGTAATAATGTGCAATAATGATACAAATTAGTAAAAAGTAGTAGCTATTGAAATTCCGTTACCATGTAAAACAAATTAGTTTCTTAATTTTGAATAAAATTAATATTTCAAGTATGCCAATATTTGCGATAAGAAACTGTACTAACCCGAAATGAATATAACATTTATCATAAACGTATTTCATAGAAACCAGTATGTTGAGATGTAAATGGCATATACTTGTAAAAGTGATGTTAACTTTGTTAACTTTTTGAAATTTCGTTACCGACTAGCTTTGTGTTCATATATCAAGGAAAAATGAATTTCTCAAAGAAAAGTTCTGATGAACCTACTAAGGAGTCACACATGACACGTTTCAATAAAAAATAAGTAATTATTGAATTAGTAGTGCTGTGCCTAATATACTTTAAAAGATTTACCTATTTTTTATTGAAAATTTCAATTATTTAAATTGACTAAAATTCTGTTCATTCCTACTGTTCAGGTAGTCGAGAGGTCACAAGTCCATAGGAGCAACAACTAAAGTTAACTCTTTCTGTTTATTTATATAGATCACCCGAATCCAGTGAGGAGCGCGTGTGCAAAGTTAGATGTAGTGTTACGATTCAATGTCCTTTCTATGCATATATGCATATTAGAGATGAGCGCGGTGCATTTTTTTAAAATAATTTCCACCGCAGAGAAACAAACTTCATCGCTAACCACTGGAATGTTCGTTTTTTACCACAAATTACCACAATAAATGAAATTTTATACCACAAAAATGGCTATTTTTATCTTTGTAAGAAAATATTCATATTTTTGTATTATATTTTTAGGATTACGTATCATTCGTAGAAAAGTTTAAAGGCAATTTCTTAGGTATTTTGTGATTTTATTCAATTCTATTAGGGTAGTATCAAATTTTCAAAGAAATATGTAAGAACTACTTTTAATATTTTTTATGTGAAATCTCGTAGTTTTGCTTCAGAATCAGTTTTTTGAGAAATACTTAGATTTTAAATCTTAAAACAAAACATGTTATTTGTATAGCTTTTATGCCACCGCAAGTTGTTTTAATTCTACCGTTAACCACCGCAATTGTGTAAATCGCTACCGCGGTGTTACCGCATCGCACTCTTCTCTAATGCATATTATGTGTACTTATATGTATTTATATATACATCAAATTTGTATGTTATAACAATAAATAGTAGTAAATCTTCAGTTATTGACGTTTTCAAATCTAAAGTTAACGTAACTGAGCAAATCACTTCCGACCATGATATCTCTTTCCCAATTCCTTCTCAGACATAATTTTGAATGCTATATGCAATGAATTAAAATTGCATATCTTAATTATGGGACTCTGCTCCATATTATTGTATTGATGGTAGGCTATGAAGAATAATATGTAAAATCATACACGCAAATTTACCTGCACTTTTAAAATTTTTTACCCACACCCACAAAGTTTTATGAACCCTTGAAAATGCGATGCTTAACAAACATTGTTTTCTAAAAGCAACATAAATTGTTTGTAGTGGCAACAACAACAATAACCATTTAATTTTTATCCATTGAGAAAATCTTGTTTTTGATGATTACCATTAACATATGAATATTGTTGCCTCGCACTCAAGTGAATACTTATATCTTGCAAAATTATTTGGAGCCTTAGTAACAATCTTTCAAACATCATACCTTTCGTATTCAAGTTCAGTTGTTCTCGATTAATAACTTGGGGCAAACTTGTAATTGAGTCCCAATAAAAAAATTAAATTAAACAATTTGTAAATGCATGTTTTAACTAACTAATTGCTAATTTCTGCATCAAATGATTGAAGTTAGGAATAGAATGGGCCATATAATCAACTACCTTTTATGATTATTTGTCCCAAAATCTGTCTGCCAATGAATATTCTATGAAAAACAGACTTATCATTGACATTCAAAAGAATTTTTACTTCGATATTAGAAACCTATACATTATCAAATAAATAATGACGTAAATCAAATCAAGATTATGGCAGATCGTGTAAAATGAATTATTTGAAATTTTTATCTTGAAAAAAAGAATTTTTTCTCTAATATTATAATAGAAAAAAGCATTTTTGGAAAATTCTAGAGGGAGAAGAAATCAACAAAATTTCTGCATTTATTTCTGATTACTTAACTTATTTCTTAGAGCAAAATTAATCGCCTTAACCGAAAATGGCTTTTGCACCATTTCATCTACAACGTTAGTAAGCAATAAATTTTGCATTTTTCTGTTCTATATGTAAAAGATTGTGGGGCTTAAAATAAAAGTTACCTTTGCTTAAAAGTAAGCATATTATTTAAGTATTACATTAATAAAAATTGTTGGCAATGCTTGGAAACTGAGTTTACATGATTATAAATATGTAATATAAATATTTTGGTTTTCTCATTGAAACTGTAATAATAAATCGTGCTGCTAAAGAATGACTTATTATTGTATTGAACGCAACTGTTTCCAACAAATTCAATAGTCATACAATTTGGAATTGTGTCGTGCATTTCGAACTAACAATAAAAATAAAGGATAAAATTTCAATTGCAATGCTAATAATAATCATAGAGCTAGAGGCTGGGCCCTGCATCTATTCAACAGGCTTCCTTTGTTGAAGTCAAAGCTGTGGATTCGTCAAAAAATAGAACTAAATAACAGGGTCATTATTTGGTAGCTAAGAGTTAAAATTGTTATTTCCAAATGAAGTAGAATATTTAGGCTTAATTTTCACTTTAAGCAGCCTTGCGTTTTATTTAAGGGACAAATTGTTTTCTACATTTCCAAGTCTATTAAAAAAACTTGGAAGCCGTGAGACATGGACATATCTATTGGTTCCACTAGGAATTTTTCAAAATCTGTGATTGCTTCTCCAAAGATATTTTAAATGCCTTTAACGAACTAACCAATTAAGATATTAAAATTCTGAAAGCATCAAGATAGAGAGAGAATTTTCTCCTCGTCTTTTTCGACATAAATTCACGACCTAATTCGCAACAACCTCTGACTTTGAACAGTGCTCGCATGTACGAGACTCACACAGTTTGTCTACAGAAAACAAAATATTTCAGGGTAATTGTTGATCCCATGGGCATTAAACCGCCTCATTATCTGAACACAAAATTTGGAAAAAATTTGAATATTTTACAAAAATCGAATTTGTTTTATTCGACTCTTCGTAAAAAGTTGATTAACTAAAGTTCAAAAAGCTAAGCTCTATAGTTACTAGTACTTGATATAGAGTCTGTTTGGCATATACAGCATCGGCTTCCTTGTTTGGAGCTTTGCTGCCTTTGCCTGATACAAGTTAATACTTCTTTAAAAACTATATTATGTTGTTCATTTTAACCTTCTTTGTGGAATGTTCTTCTTGATTTTGAAAAAAGTCATTTTGCATTAGGTACTCTGCGGGAATTTAAAAATCAGTTGTGACTAAGTTCCAAGAAATACATTCGCCGTAATCCTTTTCAATAAATTACACAAATCCATTTAGAGAAACCTTTTCACAAAATTTTCGAATAATGGTCAAGCTTTGTTATTCCTATGGCAGCGTTTTCTTGAAACATCAATTTGACAATTGTGAAAAGGCCCCTTAGAAATAATTTGTTTGCATTGAAAAAATCTGTTTTCCGCAAATGATTGGGCTATATTTTAAGGCTTTATCCTTGCAATTTTTTTTCATATTTATACATTGTCTAGATATTGATTTTTAAAAAAAATTGCAAATATAACTCAGGACAAGTATTGTTTGCTCGACCAAAAATGGATATGTGCTGGGCAGGGCCAGGATTGGACCCGCTATTGCAAAAATGAGCCTAAATTGAAAAATCACTTTAGTTATGCAACAGTGTACTTAAATCAATCCAAATGCACTGAATGTCATCAAATTAGTAAATAATTGAAAAAAAATAAAATTTAAATTTTGAAATTTTGTAGGGTAATATGCTCTTCTAAATTTCAGTTAAGGTTCTTCCACTTCATTGTGTGGATTTTTTTATTAATTTCTCCATTCTAAACATTGGTCTAGCAAATCATGAAATTGAATAATTTTTTAGTTACAACGTTGCCTTTATTCCATCATGCCTGTTCCTTCTGATTTAAAGTAAGAAATGTTGTAGCTTAGCTATTCAGAAGCATCTGATGCTTTTTTGGCAATCCCTATTGCTCTCGATATTTAATCTTTCCTGGAAAAAATATTATACCTTACATCAAGAGCATTTTCAGAGACTTTACAACCAAGTCAAAGCACCAAAGAAAATTGAACTTACCATTATTTAAAATTCTGGTGGGAAAGGATGAAGAATTCAGCGGAAATAAGTATCACACATCCGAACTTTTTTACTTTATCTGAAAGAATGTCTGCATTATACAGGCACTACAAAAGCATTGACATTAAAAAAGTTTTCAACATTTGAAATATAATGTATATATATATATATTACTTGACTAATTACATATCAGTCAATTCTAATATCAACATTTATGATCGTCCTAGCATTGTAAAGAAACAACTTCGTATATTTTTTGAAGATTATGTTATTAATCATTTTAAATTGAACAATACTTGCTCATGGTTTCTGTCTTGCAATTGCAGTAATTGTAGAGAAGTAAGATCATCTCATAAAAAGAAATAATGTGATAATTATGAACTATATTTTATTTTCAAAAAATTTTGTTTTACTTGTAAATTTAGTTTGTAGCGCTTTATAAAGCGAATTGAAGTCATTTAGTAGTAGTAGTAGTAGTAGTATATATATACTGTATATATATATATATATACATATATATATTTATATATATATATTTATATCTATATATATATGATACAATTTACTAACTTAGTTAATTCAATTTCAAAATCCAAACTAATAAATAGTAACTTCTCATAAAAATTTGCTACGCCTGTTGTACAGACGAAAAGCAAATAGATTTGCAACTGCGTGATACTCATCCATTATATTAAATGTTGTCATTAAGTGTGCACAACTACAAGCACATAAATCGTTTATCTTTAATATGATGAATTTTTCATTTAGCTATCTTATATCAGTTGATGCTGATTAAATGTTAGGCTCATTCACTTTTGTCATCTGTTGACAATCCAGTTTCTTTTAATGATATTTTTGTTAATTATTCTAATATTTGGTTTAGACCAATGACTGAAAAAAGGAGGTTACAGTCGCTGGCCGAGGGAGTTGATCAAGAAAGATTAGTTCAATTTCAAAATGAAAATCGTTTACAGGTACATTGCTTAGTAAATACAATTATTTCCAAGCAAAAAAATGCATTAAAATATTATATTTGTCTACCTATATATTTGATAAATCCAATATGATGTGTTACACGTAAGGAAAAGAAGTGTTGAAACGTTTATATGGTTAACCATATTTAGCCCATTGTGTTTTTAAGGGCACAAGCCGTTTTGTCCACAATTTCATATAATTTTCTTTAAGCCTGTTAGAAAATTTGGGAATCTGATTTTTACCATAACTTTCAAATTATTTCCATGCGTAGTGTTTAGATAATAAGGTCGGCGAAGGGCCCTAACTAGCCTCAAATATTTTTTTCAATAAATAGACCACACAAGTCTCGTGCATTCCTACATTGCGCAATTCAGAAGTCGGCGTTTAGGTTGCTGACACGTTCATAAGAAGTGACAATAATTCTCAACCTGTTTTTGCAATAAGTGCATACAACTCATGTAGTGTATTTGGGAAATTAACGGCTTCTTATTGTAATTTGTGGGGAATTAAAATGCTGGAGAGAAATTACTATGCCTTTTCTTGAGTGCATACAACTTGCTTAAGCCCGAGTGCACAATGCACCATATATTGTCATACTTGAAAATATACCAATCTAAGAAAGCTTCTTGAATCCCAAACTACTGCTGATTGTAGTTTTCTTTTTTCATTGTACACCCATTTTACTTGCTTGGCTGCGTATTAACTCAATTCATTCCACTTGTTTTCTGTGTGATTAGTGTTTTATTTTCTTCTCTAGTTATTGGATGTTTTATCTTTTTTCAATAATTCACAACTTTACATTGATTACAATTCCTATTTGTATTGTGACTGGTAGTTGATTTGTGTTTGATTATTTTATGGTATTTTTAATAATCTTGCCAAGCTTTATGAGTAATAGCCAATTAAACTCATAGTCTTTGTGTCTGACAGAAATCTTCGAATTTTGAAATATTTAATATATTAATGCTCTTGTTTTGGTTCGATTACCAGTTTTTTGCATTGGTTTGTTTTTAGGCTTATCTTGTTCTGAAACTATAATGTACTTTGTGAGTTTTCCAAAGCTTAACATTTTTCTGATCTGCTTACTGAATTTGCAAAGCACAGGTGAATAAAAATTCAAAACTTTTCAATTCGTATTAGGCAAAAACTCGTTGTGAAATTGTGTTTACTTATCAAATATAGCAGAAAAAATGTTATGCTCATGGATAATTCCTAATGCATTTTTGTCATAACTGAAGAGAAATAATCACTGTTACAACAATTCCAACAATCAATTATTAGTAATGCGTTAACCTTGCAGTGAGAAATTGTGCAGCAAACATTGTGTCTCTACAACCCAAGTAAATAACTATTAAATATTCAAAACTTGCTTCACTTGCTACCTTAAGAAATGCATACTGTTTTTATTCACAATTCTTGACCTTGAACACATACTTCTAATCAAAAAATATTTATATAAGTGATGTAGGTAAGCAAAACTACAATATTTTAGTGCATTTTTATAGGTATAATGTGGAAAGATTATCTACCACCATGCAATAGAATCATTTTTGCAATTTTATGGTTTCTGTAAATTTGCTTTAGAACCTTCGAACGCATGAATGAATTCAGATGTCTAAATTTTGAAAACACCATAAGATAGAGAATTATCTCCTCTTTCATGTTACAGAAAACAAATGAGTTGAGGTTGATTGTTGAACTTTATTATATATGAGCATTACTTATGGATGGTTCCTTGAAAAATATTTCACCTACTTCAGGGAAAATGAGAAATTTACCCATAGATGCGTCCATATCCCAGAATTTCCAAACTTTTTAATAGGGTTGGAGAAAATAGTTTTAAAATGTGGACAAACGTTTTGTATCACTTAAGAATTTATCTTAAATAATGAATTGATCACTGATTTGGTGAAAGTTAATTTACAAAATTATCAAGTTTCAAATTTTGTTTGTAAAGCAATTTTTCAGATTTAACAACCAGTACTGAGTTGCAAGGCTTGAGTTTTTTGCTAATAATTAGTCGGATTTGTAGTTACACTATTGTATTTGATTTTAAGTTTCCTGAATTTTTGGGAAGTTCAATTTTGATACATGTAAATCATTGCGCCTGTCAATTGAGCTTCGTAAACAAGACATACTGTACATTTTTGAAAAGCTGTTCAATTCGAGATGCACTTGTATCTTTAGTGATTCAATGACAGGTTGACCTTCTTTAGGAAGCTATTGTTAAATGCATTTCTGTTCGATGCAAAAAATATGTAACTTATCAATATCAACATTTGAAAGTGGATGAGTAGAAGATGCGTGAAGTAAATTTAGGTAAATGACAACACTGATTTGGTATATTTATGGAGAGTAGATTTTTCCAAATCCGGATCCAAAACGAGAATCGAAGATCATTCTGAGGCGAATCCAGTGTAAAAAAATAATGTACATAGTAATGTTATTCCAAATCAACTTATTTTTATGTATTTGATTTGTTTACAACGTCAAATTATCCCTCTATGATTAGCATGATTAGTATAAATGTAAGCATCAATAGTGAGAAAAAACTTCTAGTTTTGGGCATGTACTCAATTTTTGGCCTATCTTTAACCTTGTTTCGGTACAATAGTACATGAGCAGTAATAGGTTGGTTAAGAAACAATCTGATATTTTTGTACAAATTCTTGCGCAATAACATTTAGTCGTGTATTTGATATCTATTATTGGTCAAGTCAAATTTTGCGCCTAATTAATTAGTTCCTTTAAAAATGTACATGATTTTAATGTAATTTATTTATTGGCGTAATGCAATTTTTGAATTTTAGACGATAGCAGTAGATGCTTTTAGCAAAACACGACCATTCATATAATATAAGGGTTCGTTTAATTTTTGATATATTTTTCAGTGCTTACAAGTTCTGGCGACTGCGATGAATTTTTCGATCCATGTACTATGTCATCATTAATAGAAGTTCATATGAAACTTAAAAGTATTATTTCTAAAAATCGCGATGTACACTGAATAAACCAAGTTTTCCTTAAAAGTAATTTCTTGTCAAATACAAGAAGAATGGATAAGAATAAACGAATCTACAAAACAAATTTTTGTAATCATGCTTATAAACATGTAAGATTATATTACAATTAATCGCTGAGATAGTCCAAAATATTGACAATGGCAATGGATATCCCATTTTCTACGCAGTGTTTGTTAAAGTTTCTCTAAATCTATCCAATACATGTTAAAATTTCTGACACAAATATATGTGCGTGATTTTCCACTTAATGTGTTTATTCTAATAATTAAAAATTTCGAACATTGTCATTCATTCGGTCGCAAATATTGTGCGTACTTCAATTTTTATTTGCAAACATCTGGATTGTATTGCGTTATAACATCGGTTCAAACAGAATTTTTATGGCTTCTATAGACGTAAACCAAATGTAAATAATTAAGTTTAGACAAAGACGTATGCTGATATGAAAAATGATGCCTCCACAATGAGAGCCTCACCAATTACTGGAGGCAGAAAGTTTATAAGCGATGAAAGGAACATTATGATTCTCAAGGATGAATTAAGGACACGCACTGATAAACTTAAACCACAGGAAGAGGGTTGCGCACAGATGTAAAGTTCTATAGTTTTGTACAAATTTTCTATAAGCATTCATAATACATGTAGTTTTTATTTTGGGTTGTTAAAAGCTGAAAATTCAATAATATTAACAATCAACTAAATGGAGTTTCAGAATAATGACATTTCAAGAAATTGGCGCGATAATATATACTTATTTTTAATTTTGAGAATGATGATTATTCAAATGTATATAACCATGTTTTCAATAAAGGCAATATATATATCATGTGAAGGAACAATACAAACAAGAAATATTTATAAATAGAAATATAAAACAAAAGAATGCAAACATCTTGTTCAAGCGCAAATGTTTGGAATTATAGAGCTATTTCCATACATATTTCCATAAAATTCATTAATTCACTAATCTATTCCTGCTAAAAAATACATATAATTTAGCAATAAATGAAATTAATATTCAAGATTAGGCTTTTATCTAGTCTCCTAACTTTTAAAAGAAGAGTGCAAAAATAAAATGTAGATGCTAATTATAAAGAAACACATGCCTAAATCTGATTCTCTTTATTAGTATATGATACTTCAGATTGTATACTTCACCAAACGTTCGACATCGATAGTGTTGACAAAATCTATGTTAACATCTAAATGAGAAAGAAGTGTTAGTAATTGGATTATACACTAGTGTTATGTGAGTACGGGCGCTACCCTCGGGTACCCGGTTCTACCCGCCCATACTCGCGGGTGTGCATGATTATTCTCGGATAAAGGCACGCATTTCATACCACATTATGAAGATCTTAAACAAGATTTTCATCAAAAACTTAAATGTTATTAATAAAATTCTGAAAAATATATATATAATGGATGCGAATTGTACTCTAGACATCATTGAAAATTTTACATTTCTTTACTAGTTGCAAAAAAAATATTCTCGGTATAGGAGGGTACGGGTAACAAAATATTTTTGTCGGGCGTCGGGCAGTTGGGATGTTAAAAATGCTCTACCCGCACATCACTACTATACATACCCAGCCATATTGTCAGACGCACCAAAGAATATATCCTTCAATTTATTTATTGTTCTTCCCTTTTCTTATTCGCCCAAAAAAATTCCGATATCAAAAAATACCAAAATTCCCGAAATTTGATCCTCTAAATATTTCCCAGAATTTTCAAGCAAATTTAACGAAAGAACAAAAAGATTTACTACAACCAAGTATAAATCTGGCATTTAACAACATTCGTTTATAAATAATGCAATAAGACAATGGAATGAATTCCCTCAAGAGAGCAAATCTATTAAAAAAATTACACCAATTTCGCAAACGTGTTAAGGAATTAATTACAAAAGCTCATCTTGGCTAGGTTACACATTTTATAATATTGATTATACTACAAGCCAATAATATCCGTAGACTGAAAAGAACATTTTCGTGTATATAGCGCATGTCTTTTATTTTTTATTTTGAATATTAATCGACGCTATTTAGAGATTTATTCGTTTTCTAAATTGTAAGCAAAATCTCGAAATATAGAATATCTTATCTTATCTTATTCAAATCTGGTACATTTTTTTGAATATAATAATTTGAAGAAGGAACTTCAGGGGAAGAAATTATGCTTTTGTCCACCTTTCCACATAGGTGTAATGTAATGATTATAAATACGCAAATTACTCAAAAAATATGTGTGAGATTAGAATGTTCTTAGAGCATAGAAGGCTTGTGTCTAAATTGTACACATGTTTTTAATGCTTAATAGCACTTTAGCTGACTCGATCGTAACTAAGGCTAAAATTGCTGTAGCATTTAATGTTGTGTCTGATAGTTATAGAATTTCAAGTGTTTTTGGCAAAGCATGTCTTAATTACACATTCGAATTTGTGTATAATCTAAAATCACTGAAATTACACAAGCGTTAGCTGATAGTAAATAAGTGTTGAAGATATAATCTACGGTGATTCCAAAATTTGCCTAAAAATAATTTAAAATAAAAATAAATAGCACATTTTTAATTAGTTTATGGTTTGAGAAAATAAAATATAAAAGCCTATTAAGGGAACCATTATATTCCTAATTTAGGGATTACTTTGAATATTGGAAAAGTTTTCTAATAAAAGATATAAGTTGCAAATTATTACAATAAAATAAATATTGTTTCCACCTGAATTTTGTGCTTTGATTGAAGCAATATATAATTGTTTATTTTTTGAAATTCCTTACCATTCAAAGGCTAAAGTTAGAAATCTACGGTAACTTTTATAATTATTTATTGTGATGTTGATGAATTATTTATTTCTGATTAACCTAGAAATGTCATTTTTCTTTGATAAGCTTTTTTAACTTAAATTGATGAGTTCATTAAAATATAAAGGACGTCTGAATTATTTACATAATTTGTGCAAATAATTCATACTTCCTTGATAAATAGTTTTGCAACTAAGAGATATATTAAAGAATGATTACCATTCTAGTTGTTCAAAGGTCTCTCTACATATAAAAAACAGCTAAAGTTCGTTATACGTATTTGAATACTAGGTGTTGAGAGAATTAAGCTTTTTTAAATAATCTGAATTATCAAAGAAAATTTGTTAATCTTTTTAAGTACTTTAGAATTTAGTGAAAATTTTTAACATTATATTGAAGTGCATTTGCCAATAGATGTATCCATGCTTCACAATTCCAAATACGCTGGGAGAGAATATTTTACAAATGAGGAAAAACGTGTTGTCCTTTTAAATGGACACCAGACTGTTTATGGTTAACAAAAAATAGATAACCCAGCGAATGATGTAAATATGTAAAGAGAGAAAACATTTTTAATCGAATTGATATAATAATTGAAGAAAATGGTAACTTTTAAAAATGAAAAAAATTCATTTCAATTATTGATTTATCCAAGTTTCAACAAGACAACTTTCAAAAAATTTCTTAAAATACTAATTAATAAAATCCAACAAAACAAAGTTTTTCTAGAAATTTGTTGTGTGTTGACAAGTCTTTATATTACAAATAAAATAAATCTATAGAAAAAACATTAACAATAGAAAAAAGAGGAAGCCACTTTGAAAATAAGTAAACTTTTCTTTGAATAGGTTGACGAAATGAAATGAACACTGGGAATGAGAGCATTTCTCAGAACAAACTATACCATACTTACTAAAGCATTAACTTTTGAAAATATTCATAAACATAAGATTATAGATTTACATACTAGTAAGACATGCAAAACTAATAATTTTTTTTCATTGAATATTTGAATACTATTTTTAAGTTTAACAAAATATTCAACACTCCCCAACATAACGACGCACGAGTATGCAACATAGTTTGATATAATAAATCAGCACAAATGAACAAAGTAGATAAAGGAATATAATTCATTCTTTGATTTATTGATTGAATAATAAAACAGTTGAAACTAAATTTTTGTCGAAAATTGGAAGTATATTTGAACAAATATTTTTCCTTAAAATACTTTTGTAAACTGTTTCTTGTGTAAATAGTAAAGCATTAAACTCTGTTTAACAGTTCGTCGTCGTTTAATTTTTTACTAGTTGAAACATGTTTTGGGTGCATCTTGCACCCCAATAATTTTTCCCCTTTCAAAGAAAAAGGATGAAGCTAGGATTATCAAGAATGACGTATGAGGTCATTCTACAGATAGTCATATGCTGTATTGTATTTCAAACGCCAAAAAAAGTTTCATTGCATCAAAATTGGAGTTGATAATGTAGTGTTATAGAAACAAAATCATTCTACTAAAAAACAATTTATACAAATTGTTCGTGTTTTTCCATGTAATGCACACACAAATTTACTGCTAAGGAAACATTTTTTTTATCTTTTGATCTGATCTTCAAGAAATCATGAAGTATCTTCCTTCCAATGAACTATGCCCAATAAATATTTTTGGTTGCAGCAACATTTCAATAACGTTAATTTTGTGACATAAAGGCGTTGCAAAGACGTTGCGGATACGTTGGATTTGAAACGAACTGGTTGCATGGACGTGTCAATGAATATTACAGCAACGTTGCAGGAATGTTGAATTTGCAGCATCATTTATAACTGCAAAGTACAATATAGCCTAAAATAGCTCAATAAATTTTGACGGGCCTTAAACGAGCTACAAAAATTCCAACACGGTCCAAAAACGAGGTTGAAATAATAGTTGAAGGGCCAGACCTGAAAGATTCGGCTCGTGTACATTTCTGCGCATAACACACTTATTGTGGTGATAATAGCAGAGTGGCAAATTAGAACACGCAGACTTTTGGGCAGGGTGAGGGGTCAGATAATTTAAAGTGAACGAGTTAAAGGAATTCAGCTGTCATTTTGAAACAACTGAATGTCTAACGTTTGTATCAATACATTGTTTCAGCTTTTAGTCCTTAGTAAAAAAAATATTTGCTAGAATACTCGGGTCAAGTGTCTAGCCCTAAGAGCTTTAACACGGGTCAATTGCTTGTTTTGCCGAACCGGGTTGTATGTATTAATCATCACAGAATAAGGAAAAGTGGCTAAATGAAAAATAGGCAAAATTTGAAAAAACGAAATCAATTTTACAAAATATCTATTAAACATTATTTTTTGAGAATATTTATGTTCAATATTGCGACAGTTAGGTTTTTATGTCCACTTGCCACATGGCTCAATGGTCTGTGGGTCAATATGGGGTCTGTGTTAAAATGGCTGATTCGCTTCTTCTGTGGGAATCAAGAAAAAATTATATTTAGTAAGACTGTCTTTGAAAAGCAATGAGATATAAAATTATAAATTCAATGAGGAAAAACTTAAAATTCTGACTCAATGAATTCAATAATGAATTCATAAAATTATTTAAAAAAATAAATAAGATAGCACAATCTCAGACACGTGAAACACAATTTTATGGCCGGATGAAAGCTGTTGCTGTAAAGAATATGCATAGTCGTGCCATTAAAGACATTACAATGATGCCTTGACACAAATAAATTTTATTGTCTGTGCACTACTGATGTCGTGCCAGTCCATATCATCTTTTAGCAAATGCTTTCATTGCTAATAATAATCTCAGTAAAATTAGAAGAAATTTTTCCATGACATCGTATACATGTAATAGGGGCTAAAGATTAAAAAATATAAATTTCTTATGTAACTTTTGTATATAGAAAAGAATTACTGTACATTTTCTCATGTCCATGAACTGTATAAAAAAGTATTTCACTGATATGGTTCATCAATGCGTAGAGGGCTCATTAAATTTCAAACTCATTAACTTTTAGTCCAATTTTTAAAGTAAATAATAACTAATGTCTAAATTATGCGCTTAAGATGCTAAACAATAACAAGATTTTTTTAATATAGTCTATTAATCAAAGAGAGACAGACAGAATGCAGGGAAACATTTTTTTGTGTAAGTCATATTTTCAGATCTCAATCTGACTCAAATATTCTGTTTGCTGAAATACAGTTGTTGACAAAAGTCTTTGCACTAATTTTTTCAAACATAAAAGCAAATAACAAAAACATGAATTTCTCAACAACCAAAAGAGAGAGAACCATTAAAGCCTCAAGAGAGCTTATGCGTCTGTAAAGCTACCCTTTACGACCAAAATGCGCTTTATTATGAGGTCGTCGATTTTTGACCATTCGTGTTTGGCGACCTCCCAGAGCTCATCCAACGCTTATGGATTTCTCACACTCCACAGGTTCTCAATAATGCTCAAATCAGGGCTTTGTGGTGAAAAGTTTTGGAGTACCAAAATGTTTTTCGAATGGAGAAATTTTAGGGTCGACCTGGATGTGTGACATTTCGCACCGTCTTATTGAAAAGGATTGGATGGGTCTGAATACAGAGTGGGCAGTTCATGTTAAAGTATGCGTTGGTATTGCATCGAATCCACGGTGCCTTGACATTTCATCAGTGTGCGGTAGCCTTCCCGTCTAATATTGCCCCCAAACCATCAAAGACTTTGAAAATTTGGTGGCCTTCGCATAATATTTTTGATTGTGTCTTGCATTAACATGGTGGCAAACACTGCTTTTGTCGTGGATTAATTTCGATCTTTGACTCATCAGTAAAAATTGCCCTATTCCAGTCACCCAAGGTCCAGTCTTATTTTGAGAAACAGAAGGCCACTCTTTTCTGAAGGTGCGTCCTTGATCATTTCTACTTGGGAGCAGCAATTCGCCCATGTAGGCCATTTATGGATAGGTATTGGCGTATGCTTCTGTCTGATACACTTTGAGCCAACGGTTACTCGTGGTTCTTGAGTTATCTCTCTGGAAAAATCCATCTTTGTCTTTTCTCACTATTCCGAAAAGCGATCTTCGAGAAATGTTGAGAGTAGCCGCAATAATCTCAATTTTGTAATTTGAGTGATAGAGCTCTAACGCTCGGATTCTGATAGCGATGGCAATCTTAGGCCTTTTTAACATGAAATGAGCTTACGCGGGAAAAATTGCAAGCGTCATTGCATTGGCAAGGTTTTTCATTATTACGTGTAAAACGTTCAGAATCCTATCTTAAATGGTTAACGAGAAAATCGCAGTCAAAATAAAGATGTTTTCATGGTATTTTAAAAGCTTTTGTCTTTTTAGTCTTTGATTTAATGAAAATATTGCTTGACGCGTTCTTAGTGTAATCTGTGACCTGTAGCGTGCACAAAACGCATCTGTCACCCCTAAGCAAACACTCACAGCAAACTTTTGGATTAGTTTTGTTGTTGTTTGACGGAAGAACATTTTTATGATCATTTTTCAGTGAAGTTGAACAAAATATATTTTTGATTTTTAGAGAATCTTTATAAACTGTTCTATACATTGTAAATCTACATTAGTTTCTAAATTGCTCAATAGTTATCATTTCTTACATCTGATCAATCTACATTAATACAAATATTTTTAAATAATCAAATGGCTGAACAAGTTTCCAAAAAAAGTTAGAAATTTAAAAATATCTTACATAATTTTCATAAAAATTTATTATTTAATAATTGATTATTATGTCGATATTTAGTCACAACATAAAACAAAAAAATGTGTTATAATTTTACTATAATTCTACTTTGCATGCCAATATACATCTTGCATTGAAAAACGAACAGAGTATAGGATAAACCTTTTCTTTAGCGACGGTCTTATTTTTCCTCTACTAAATATGATATGTCTTAAAGAAGTACACATTTTTAGGCAGTAATGAACGCAAGGATTCAAAAAATCACTTATTTATATTTCTAGTGAAATAGCCTTACCTAAAAACCTTCTGCCAGCTCACAACAACTTACATTATCACAAATTGAGAAAGACATTTCAGAAAAGTTCCTTACTTGAAGCAGACAAATTTATACTTTAGAAGTCTTACATCAGCGTGCAATGCAAAGCTGATGAAATATTGAGTGAATTATTCTATTTTCAAAGTTTAACTTTTAACTTCAAATTATCTTTTTCTTATGCATTACTATTACTAATGAAAACATTAGGATCAAACTGGTCCAATTGCCATGAAAAAAAAATCGGACGCAAGCAAAACCCAAGGACAGCCCGTTCTACTTACAAATTTGCATAACCTTAAGCAGTCCATTTAAATAAACTTCACCAGAATTTCAAAGATAATTTCTCCGAGCTTGTTAGGAAAACTTGAAATCATGAGATATGTACACATTTATTAAAGAGCATGGTTGAAAATATATTTGATTATTGGTGAAAGTTGATTTCTGTATCTGAAGTAATTGAAAAGATTAGCTTTTTTTCTTTGAAAATTCCGATTTTTTAATAAAGTTTGTTTTAAATTCTCTTTTACCTAAAGCTCAGATGATCAGGACTCAGGAGGTTTAAAGGCACTGTGCAAAGTCAGAGGTTGCGATGCCTCAATGCCACAACGACCAAGCAGGATTTTAAAAATTCAGTGAAAGAAGAAACACTTCAATATTTTCACATTTTGCGCATCAACGACTTAAACTAAAACCTGTGATGGTGTCAATAACAAATTCAAGCGCTTATAACTCATGAACTAATAAAGATATCCAAAATTTAAAAACTGCACAATATGGTGACTTCTTCACTTTGTTTTAAAATCCCGCGTACTTGATTTTCAAGAAATATAGGGGCTCTGGGCAGCTTGAGTCCCCGACACAGATAATAGACAAGTATTTAAATATATCTTTGCAGCAAAGATTATTATCAATTTGCATAGTCATCTCTTTCTTCTAATGGGGTCACAACACATGTCAAATAAGTCAATTTATAAGCTGATAAGGTCAATTTTTCGCGAACGGTTAGGTGAATAAAGACTTTTTTTAATTTCTTTCAATCATTTGCATATCCTGCTTTGACGTGCAACCAGTTGTGTCATAAAATTAGTTGCATATTCCCATTTTAAAAAATAAAATATTGCAATTACATATATTTAAACATAATTCCTGAACTATTGTGCACCGCTTAAGCCTGTTGCTAGTTGGCTTCGTTTGGTTTTATTGTATTGAGCTTTTTAAAGTAATGATTTTAGATTTATGATCTACCATCAAATCATAACCAATCTAAATTAGTCCAATTTCTTCAAAAATAGGTTCCAATATATTATAGAATAATATTTTGTCAAATTTTAACCTTAAACTACCTAAAAAAATTTAAAATCTTTAAGGTTTCTTGAAAAATTTTAAAGCGAGTTTAACAAATAAAGATATCCAGTCATTTTCGTTGTTAAACTGTGATCTTTCTGACTTTGCACACGACATGCTTCATTGGGCTTGAGTGTGATATCTACCAGGGGCTTAGTTGCGGAATATGGGGGCAGCCTCCTCCAGATTGAACTCCATGCCCCCAGAATGAATAGTAAGTTAACCTATTTACTTGTGTTGTGATTTGAAACTGTTGAATATTGTTTTGTAATCCATGCTTTGTTTGGATTAATCATGTTTTTCTATGCTTCATACTCGTCCTTATAATTCAAGGGCGGATACAGAGGAGTGTCGAGGGGCCCGGGCCCCCTCTAAAATAAGAAAAATTCTTTAAAATTGTACAATAAAATTCCTTAATACCGTCAAATTGAGTGAAAGGAACAGTTCTTTAAGTTTTCTTCAAATATCTGGTATTTTTTCTTTTACACTATAATGTGTCCTATAGATCCCGAAATTACATTTCAATAAAAATATGAATATTTATTATTTTTGTTATATTAAATATTAATAAATTTTGTTAAAATATCATTTATAGCCATGTATACTTTTATAAATTCATTAGCGCTTTTTTAGTTAAGATTCCCTTCTTTCTGTGGAGCATTTTGATTTTAGCATAATATTTTAAATTATTTTACTTTTAAAAATACTAATGAAATTAGATGAGCATAGCTACGGCTAACGACACATTAACAAATAGTGATAAATTTTTGCGCAATAGAACAATGTAAAATACTAGGCATATTATAAGTAATAATTAAATAAAATTTTCTCCTTGTATTGAAATTCAACACTATGTACCTACTCCAAAAGTCCAAAAACAAATTTGTGTCATATCAAAACTCAGCATATTTTTTTTTAATTTTGGAATTTATTGACTTTAGCAAAAGCTCTTTATTTTTTATTTGGTTTTGATTTTCTTTACTTTTATCAACATACTTAATAATATTGATTGAAATGGAGACTAAGCACACATTCATACCATTAGGTGAAAATTTTGTAATTTACTTAATCTTATACGATTGATCTATTTTGTAGTGCATAATGCAAAAATCTCTTGAAAACACAACATCCTATTATTGAAGGGTAATTTTAAGTTTGAAAAAAATGTGCTGAATCCTAAGAAATTGCACAAATTCTATGTTTCCATTTTTTGGAGTTAATAGATGGTGGTGAAGTCCGTACATAGTGATGAATTCTATAAATTGAAAATGCAATAGAAATATGGCCTCCTTAGATCCTAATTATGCACTTAGCATTTTATTCCACATTGGGCCCCCTCTAAAAATTTTTTCTGTATCCGCCCCTGTTATAATGTGCATGTAGTAAACGCAAATATAGTTTCAATGTCAGAATATTGGGCAACGTACGATAACGCGAATTTATTGTAGCATTACCTATAGTTATTGCTATTAATTATAACAGAAGTAATTTCAATAACTACCTGCAAAATCCTGTTACACTGATCAATTGGAAGCTGAAATTCCGGAGCTGGTGGCGACGATTTTTTTGTGCCCTCATTCTGCTCCCTGCCAATTTACCTGAGCTGGCTATGCCCCTGATATCTAAATAAAACAAAATAGTTAATGTCAGTTGTTGCACCCAGAAGCTCTTGAGTTTCCTGATGACCTGAACAACAACACATTTTAGTACAAATTTTCAACATGTGCATTTTAAGGTTACGTAAATCCGAAAGCATAATGTGATGAGAACCATTGGTTGCTCTCCAATATTGAACGTTTAAATCAAATCAAAGATGGAATTGGATCGGATCTCGTATCGATTCGGATCGGTCGGATCTAAATTTTGAGAAAATTTCGGATCCAAATTTTTTTAGAAATTGTGAATATTGTACATTTTATACATTATGCATATTTTTACATTGAATGTGTTAATAATCTCAATCTAGTGCAATTTTGTATTAAGTTGAATTTCTTTGTGCTTACAACATGTTCCATGTAATTCTTTCCAAATCTTATAAAATTGATGACGAAATTTCAAATCTGAAAATGTTAGCCATCACATAAAGATAAAATTGTAAAGCAACCAAAAAAATTTGTTTGTATAAACTTGCAAATGGAAAAGCAGAAAAAAAATTTTTTATAGAACCATACCTTGGCATAGCAATAATAGGATATTAATTTATTTCATTTTGCTTTTAAATTTACATCATTTAAAATTTTTAAACCAATCTAGTAACCAATTCCAATGAAAAGTAACATTCAAAATTAATATTTAAATCTCAAATTTAGTTTGAAAAAATGAATTTTTCTATCACGGAATTTAATACGCTACCAAATTTTTCTAATGCCTGAAAAATATAGGTTTTGTGTTTTTTTTTTTATTTATCATGGTTGTCCTACTCATGTTTTCCTCTCCCATGGAGTTCTGATATTATACATGGAGGCGAAGCGCTTCCCGGAGAAGGATATTTGTATTGCGTGCAGAAAATTTGTGCCGCACAAAATCTGATCGACGAAAGATGACAGCCAATTAAATTAATTTAATGGCCTTCTTCGGGAAGGAGGTAATTGTCGCTTCGCCTCCATGTATAATAGCAGAACTCCATGCTTCTCCTTAGCTCCAAGTTTGAAATAACTTCAATTCTCAATTCATAGTAACATTGAACAATTGTGATTATTGAATTTGGCCATAATAAAATTAATAGGGCGGTAATGTCATGCGAAACTCAACTATTTAACCTCTATAAATATATTACCATTATAGTTGATGAAAAATTTAGGAATTAGATTACTGCAAAGCTTACAAAACAAGCAAAGAAATGAATTTGGTGAAGCTTTGGCAGAGCAATTAGTAATTTCCACTCAATCAAAATCACGCCAATCAGAAACAGATTTGCTTCTTGAGGGTGGAAAATTACAGACAAAAGAACCAATCTATTTCAAACATAGAGGGACATTGGCCTAAAATTTTAGGCCCATTTATGATCGTTGACAAAAACATTTTTTGAAATTTTTTTGTTTGCTTGACTAAATTGAGTGTAATAGATTGTAGAACATAGAAGAGCATTTGATACGATTGCAATATTTCAAAATTTAACATTGATATTTCAACACATTGTTTTTAAGTTACATAGAATTAACTACATTTGAGTTGGTTTTCCCAATTGCCCGACCCTGTCCTCCCCAGTATATCGTATATGTCAATTTTGATCTCAAGACAGTGTTGAAACACTTAAAATTTTTTATTCGCATTTGAAAAAAACAAATATATTTTAAGTTCATGTTTAATTATTGTTAGAATACTTATGTATATTCGGATCTGCTCGGATCGAAAACTAAAATTCCTCTTCAAAATTCGAATCGGATCGGATTGGATCTGGATTATGAAGTTTCGGCTCCGGATCGGATCGGATCCTAAAATGTTGGATCCGATTCCATCTCTGAATCAAATGCAAGAGCATGTATATTGAAGACTTAGATTTTGCAAGTGTATTAAATATCAGTACAGCAATTTTCAAAAGAATCACGACCTGAAATAGGCCTATATTTCATGCAAATGCAATACCTACATTTCGTACGTTGAACTTAAATTCTGAACGGTAATTGTTATTAAACATGCGTGTTTGTATACACTTAATAACAGCTCTATTACAGTTTAGCCGAAAATACATTTATTACACTTGCTATAGTGCACTTATTATCAATACACTCAATTTTGTAACACCCCTGATAGAAACGACATTTTCCTTTAAAGCTTTCACACATGTCTCGATTATAGACTCGTGAAAGTTATTCTCTGTGTACACAAAACTGTGTTTTGAAGAAATGCATTGCATTGGAGAATTTTCTGACTAGAAAAACACTATTGATTTGAAGACTATATTTCTAAACAAAGTGTGCGAGCTTGAATCAATGCCAATAGTTTGTTTGCTAAATGTAAATAATTTAACCAATGGGCCGCATTTAAGTTTTGGCGTTCGGATGATTAAGTAGGCAAGTAGCTTCGTGTGTCTACGTTACTCGTCTTTCTCTATTGCTATTAGTAATTCGACTGAATTTCATTTGCGGGAGAAATTTATAACATCGTGGAAAGATTGGCATTATCCCATGCGCAGTGCGTCGAATGTCAAAAGAACGAACTGGACGCTTATTCGCCATACTGCAGTGTTTATCAATTGCCACCGTGTATTCTATCATCAAATACGAAAAGACAATACCACTTCATGTGATACTCATTAGTAGGGGATTATTTCAAATTTCTGTTAGTGTACTTTCTACCTTAATTCTACGCAACAAATCTGTAATTTTTAAGCAGATAAATTCTAAATGGAAATTAATATTGTTAAAATCATGTGTCAGCGGAATTACAATGACTGTTACATACATTGGACTGGATTATTTACCAATAGCAGAATTGAGTTTGCTGAAGCAACTCTCACCTTGTTTCGTAGCCATTTTGTCACGCCTTATTTTAAAAGAATCAATCACACGTGCACAAACTGTTTGTTTAATTTGCGCAATCGTTGGAACAGCCTTTGTGATACAGTTTCCGGCCAAGTCGATAACCAATGCATATCACTTCCAAACTAGTTGTCTGATAATATTAGTAACTTTTGGCAAATCTTTGTCGTTAATTATTTACCGAAGATTAGGACAGGCAAATGTTCACTGGTCTATTATTATCGGAAGTCAAGGGATAACCGTTACATTTATAGGTCTGCTGATACTATTGTGTGTTCAACACAAATCTGTCCCAGTTTTTGCCGCTAATATCTTGACTGCGTCTGTTATAATTGTGATTTGTGTGCTAAGTCTTTCTTCCCAACTTTTGATGTATTTTGCTTTAAGATTGGAAAAGGCGACCACGATCTCAGTTGTTTATACCTTTGAAGTGTTGGTGTCTTTTCTGTATGGTGGATTCATTTTCCATGAATTCGACTTCAATTTTTATCATTATTTTGGCGCTTTTACTATTTTAACGAGTGTAACATATCTTATTGTAAATAAATCGAACCATTCTAAATAATGATTGTGTTGTTACCAACAAATTTAATCAGACATTTAAAAAAACTCTTCCAAGTACCGAATAAGCAAGCATTTTCTATTGCGAAATTGTTTTGCAGATTTTCGTTTATTATATCGACGCATTCGAACTCCCTTCTTATCATAATTTTTATCAATTTTACTAAAATACAGGGTGGAAAAAGGAAACCGTATCAGCAATAAGGATTACCTCTACCTGTACACTAGAAAGTGATATCGAAAGGTTCGGCCATCTAATTGGGTACTGAGTTATCAGCAAAACTTAGATTAGGATTGATCAAAAAGTTAATCACTATTCGATTTGAGAAGATTTCAAGACGTTAAGTAACACCAATGAGATGATTAGAATTACAGTATCCGAGAATGACTGAAGTTAAACAAAGACTGTTTCGGATAGTTGATATTCTCATCTGGTCCATGCAAACCCATATTTTCACACTCTGATCATGAAACTAAACTGTGATTAAGTTTGAATCATAATATGTATTTTCTGTAACACAAAATATGTAGTAGTAGTTCTAAAGTTTGCACAATAGTTAATATGTAATAACATTTTCATCTAAATAAAGAACACATGTAAATTAGCCACCTTTAATTTGCATCCTTTAATTTGTTAAATTCAAATGTCTTATTATGATGGAATATTATACTTTGTATAGTTCAATTTATACGAAGTAGAGAAATTGATTAGAGCTAGCAGGTTTCATGCTAGATTAAGTCATTACAAAAGACAAATTTGTATTATTTGTAAACTAAGATGATAGATTTTTGGCTATCTCAATTTATTACCGATTTATTAGCTATTGTTGGCAATGATGTCTTATAGCCTGTAGCTACATGAAAATATTAACTATTTGTAGTTTGTGTCAAATAGAGGTGTTTTACGTATAATTTCAAAACATGTAATTTTCAAGGGTCGTACATTTCATTTTTCCTGCCCTGTATATACATACATTACCCTTGTGTATATATATATATATATAGTTTTCGCCCTTCTATAAAGAAAATTTACATTAGTAAACTCTCTTTTAGAAAGCAGATAAGAACAAGAAAGTGTAGAAGTGTGTTATTTCAAAAAATCTCAGCGCTTTTTTGATAAATTATTTATTAGTGCATATTGTGCAGCTGCCTATGACACCTGTTTTTCTAATTTACCATACGTCTACAAATTGTCTACAAATTGCTTTTGTATGCATTATAAGACAATTAGTTCAGAAAACTCCATTTGTTGCAATATCTTGTAGCTTAACTGGGTAGAAATTCAACGTTTCTCGTTAAAATTACCCAAACTAAAAAAATGTTAGCACTTAATAATAACAATCAGAATCAAATATGCAGGCTAACATTTGTGATATTTTTTGCAAATATGTAGTGTACATATTTCTTTTCTCTCAATATTTTCAGTGTACATGGTCACATTTATTGTTATTTTGCATTCTAAGAAATTGTTCTATTACATTCTAATCTATTTGAACTCTTTAAGCTTAAAACGGTTAACTTAATAATTAATTACATAATTTATGATTTTCCTTAAGAAGAGAACATGGCTCAAGGAAATGTATAAAAAATATGTGTGTTCCATATGTGAAACAGTAACGTTTAAATATGATGAAAATTATGATAATGAAATTCATTTCTGAAAAATATTGAAATCATTGCTGCTTAATGTCATTCAACTCTAAATCTGTTTTTTTTCAAGTTCATCCGTGAATACTAGAGACCTGAACTTCAGACCTCACAAGGCCGTGCCTGGTGCAGCATAAAACCTCACCTTATTTAAATCCGTTTAATCCTGTTGTCATAGAAGAACATATATCATAATGCACCATCCTCCTTTTCTTAACTATTGACATCGTCTTTGCATGTACACTGCAGCTGAATGAAAATATCAATATTAGCTATAGGAAAAAACTATTCCAAGCAAGGGCTCAACCAAGAGGGGCACGTGCCTCTCTTAAATTTTGAATTGATTAAAGATTTTTTATAAACGTGACGCAGTTTCAACTAAGATGCCTTTTAATGAAGAACATTCTTGCATTTTAAAATCATCAGCAAATAAATATACTAGGATGAAATTTATTATATGTTTTAACCCTCTTTTCACTATTTTTTAACTATAACATAAATAATGTATGTAGCACTATAACATAAAATTGTAATATATTTGATTGCTTTGCAAATGAAATCCAGTACTCTATTCTGGAAATTGTTGATGTTCTGAATGCAAGCATTTTTCAGCTTCATCTTCAGAGAGAGCATTATTGGTGCAGATGTTGAGTCTTTTCGAAATATTACTTATATTCTTTTGCCACGTGTCAAGTTTATTGGTGCTTCATTTAAAATATCATGGAATAGTCTCGTAATTGCTGAAAAGTTAAAAAACTATCGTTAATATTTTACACGTTTCAAATGAAAGTAATTGCAGTATTATCTCTTGTATTTGATAGTTTCTATATTGCTTACGAATATTTTTCTAGTAAAATTTTATTAACATTGCCATTTAGCTTAGAACAGTAACCAATAATGTAGTGTAGAATCACAGGGGGTGATTCTAGCATACACAAAGAATAGAATACAGTTCAAACTTCTTCTATTTTACAATTGCCTTGTTCCTTTTATACAATGCTATTGATGATATTTACAAATATGACAATAACCAGAAAAGCGCGAGATCTGGCCTATAAATAATAACAACTACCAGCCGATGCTACAGTAGAGCGTGAATAAACGTCCTTTTAATTTGATTTTTCAAAATGACAACATATTAAGAGCTTGACTGCAATGAAGTGAATCATTATTGAATACTCAATAAAGCGAAATACAATGTCACAAGAAGTGTGTAACATTTTCGCATAGTTATGTGATCAGAGGTGTAGTAATCGATATACAGTAGACCCTGGTTAATAAATCTACGTTAGGACCAGGCTATTTAGGATTTTTACACAAGAAGAACGACTAACTTGATAATAAATTTACATCTAATGTTTCAAATGCGAAAATAATGGAATAGAAACCAAATTTTCTACAAATAGCAAATTTAATGAGATTATCAACATAATTGGAAGTATATGTACCTGCTAGTTGTTTTGTTGAATGAATAATGAAGCAAACATAAAATGCTTTAATGGTCATTTTAATTTATTGTCGCTTTTCTAGTGCTATCCAAAGGATTTAATAACTAAAAGAAAAATGACAAACTCTAAAAGGTATACCTATTGCTAAACAATTTATAGAAGTGTGAAAAAATGATTTGTTTTTGGCAGATGATGAATTTATCAAGAATTGCTTGCTTTGTAGGGAACTTTTCTCGTAATTCAGAGCTGATGTTCTCTTTGAAAACAACAAAGGCGTCAATTTTGCTGAATCCAAGACAATTGAGATCATATTCTTATCAAACAAAACAATGTAGCATTTCCCCGCTGTTGGAGACTCAGGAGTACTTACTTTTACATCACTATCTTTGTCAAGTTCGATTTCCAATCTCTCGACATCCACAATTTCGTGGACCAGCTCATTAAGTATATCTTCTTCATTCGCCTCCGGAACAATAACATCACCAATTAAATTCGGTTCTTCATTGACTAGTTCCGCCCAACCGCAGTAAATTCGGCTTTTATCTAACCATTTTTGATGTTGTTTCAAGAAACTTATTCCATGCTCACTGGATCATATACAGCCTTGTGCATAATAGTTTGGACTAATGTTTTTCACATTAACGTTGTTCTCTTCGTTGTTACTGATACTTTGAAAATGTCAATGCTTATTTCAGAATGTACCTGTTAGCATTTAGATCAAAGCTTACATTTCTAATAGTTGCTGAGCACTTATATCATTATTCACAACAAAATGCGTGGTAAGATATGAAATACGAAGTATTAGTTTCAAAATTTCTGGGAAAAAAACAAATATGGGCTATATGATCGCTTAAAATTGCAATTAATTAATTAGTCCGAACTGTTGTGTACAAGACTTTACATGGCCTCCAACGGATTTATGCGCTTTGTGACCTCTTGAACAAAAATTTCAATCTCAGTATCCATCTATGATATCGCAATTACAATACGTTTGGTGATTCAATACATGAGTCGGTCATTCTTTTCTTAGAAAAATTGGATTTATTAAACAGGGTGTTGGATTTGTTTTCTATGTAGAAATTAATTCCATCAAAATGTGGATGTATTAGGGATTGATTTATCATCAATGGATTTATAAAGCGTACTGTATTATAAAGAGCCTACTGTATTGTCTTAGTAAGGAGAATGCTGTCAGTTGAGTTTGTAGAAGATTCAGTTGCTTCACACCATTCAGCTAATAATAGTCGAAGCAGACTTTTCAAACCAAGCTACCAGAGATCTCAATTAACTACAATTGAATTGCTAATTTATTTTTTTATTTTAGTGTTTTTTCGGTGCAAATCAAATAAAACGTTGTGTGTAAGCATTTTATGAAGGGTATGATATCCCAAAATGTTTGGTTTATTAAAGCCCCATTGTTAACAAATTAGGACTACACCACTGTATGTGATCTACTGTTTCAGTAAAGAATAATGGGTGCATCTCATTTCTCTCTTCTAACCAAGAAATTTTTCCAAAATCAGGTATTGACAAATAGCAACTTTTCCAGGTGCTGGAATACTATGACCACAAATATCACCAGATCTATCTCCAATTGTTATGTGGGGTGCATTGAAGGCGCGTGTCTACCATGTTTTCATGTCACAAAATCTCAATAACTTGAAAGACAAAATCTTTCAGAAAACTGATGAAAAAATATCAATGAATTGCACTGCACTGTGGAGATCTTGTACAAGGATGTCAGATTTTATTCAGGAAAACTGTGGTTTCCTTGAAAACTTTTTTTAACATGAGTAGTTTCTTTTGTACATTCAATGATGTTTCACTTCATAGTAGGCAAGAATTTACTATGTTGATTTTTGAAAAGTAAAATTGATTTGACTTAAAATTCATCTTGAATCTATTTAAGATGCATGTATAACCTAGTACATATAAAAGAAATCCTATACTGTCGAATTTTGTCAAGAATTTTGGAAAAAATGCGCAGTGTAACACAGAAAATTGCAAACAGATGTTTGGTCAAAAATCGCCAGCATATCATCACTTTAATTTGTAACAAAATAATGTGCCACCTCTAAAATTTAAGGCTAGTTGCGCCCTTGATTTCAAGGGAATAGACAATTATTCTAATTAAATATTTGTTTCGTGCTATCATAGTAACATATTTCGAAGTTTTTGATCAATATCATTGATAAAGTGATTGGTTCTATAATTAGCTGAAATTCAATCATAAATTACCAAAGTTTTGTCATTGAATTTGCCTAAATAGAATATAGTAATTATATACTGTTATCTCAATCTATCATTTTTTCTTACATAATGGCAGCCTTTGACAAATAGGTAATGAATGAAAGCCCTAATGCAAAGTACCAGTAACAAGACATGCTGACTTGATCATTTTTTCCATTTAGTAAAGCTAAGACAATATAAATTGATCAAATAGTATGTCAAACCTGATTCCAATCTTGACCTGGACCTGATTTATGGTGCCTCAATCCCTACCAGAAATCTGACCTGATTAATTCTGATAGACCTGATCTCAAATTCCTGACTTAACTAAGCAATGCTCCCTATGCTCTCGCATATTACTCTTAATATAATGGGTGTTCAATATGTTCTGTTATAAATTTTGTTACATGAATAACTTCCAAAATATTATTCATAAATGTATCTTATATTTCCAGATTAAAGCTACACTTATAGACTTTCTTGTCGGAAACTAATTTTCTAAAAGACATTTTCAAAATGACTTCTATTTTGAAATGAGAGTTTGTGATTGAGCAGCATCTGAAGAAGAAAACAAGAAGTGAAATACTCAAGATGGGAAAACACTTAAATTTAAAAGTTATGTTCATCAAACCAACATTGGATAGATACGCGGAGACCAAAAATGTTCAGAACTGTCCCCGATCAGATCGACCAATTTCTCAGAGGACTCGAAAATTGATCAAAGCTGTGAGAGAAAAAATTCGAAGGAATACTAGATGATCTATAAAAAACTGGCTAAAGAGCACCATACCTCATTGGGAATGATGCATACAGTGTGCAAAAGTCATCTAGGACCATATCCTTATAAGCTATAGAAGTTTCAAATGCTAAATGAAGTCACAAAGCAGAAGAGAGTTCAACGAGCCAAGGGACCGTTGAAGAGACACAAGGCTGGCACGCTAAGAAATCTCATCTTTAGTGATGAGAAAATTTTCACAGTTGAAGCGGTTGTTGATCATCAAAGTGATAGGATCTTGTCAAAAAGCCTGCAAGTCATATCTGCAGGGATGAAAAAAGTTCGCAAAACTCAAAAACCGACTTCCATAATGGTGTTGACCACCGTATCGTCCGAGGGGAGGTCCCCTTTGGTTTTTGTTGACAGTGGAGTCAAAATCAATAAAAAGGTTTATGTGAAAGACGTTTTAGAACATGCTCTGGTACTATGGACTAACACATTGTACCCCGATGGAGATTGGACCTCTCAGCAAGATGGGGCAACGTCCCATACTGCTAAAGTCACGCAACGCTGGTGCAAGGATCATTTTCCTCAGTTTTTTACTAAAGATGAATGCTACCGTCTTCATCAGATTTGAATGTTTTGGACTATTGTGTATTATCTGTTTTGGAGAAGGAAGCCTGCGCAACCCCAGCAAGGTCTGTAGAGGCTTAAATTGGAGAAGGCTTTGTTAAAAATTGACCTCTTAGACTTAGGGCTGTTATCAAGTCAAAAGGTGACTATTTTGAATAAATTGTATTTTTTCTAATTATTATTTTCCATCTTACATTGTGAAGCATGTATTTACTGAAAAAATTGTTTTGTCTAATTATAATAAAGGTTTATTTCTTAAACAGTATTTTCTGAACACCCTATATATGCATATATTTGTACTGACTCAGGCCACCATAGGCTTGCAAACGGCCGTTGTCACACAACATACACAACACAACAAAGTCATAGATTTCATGACACTTCTTATTTTGGTAATTTTGTTTGTATTAATATTAAACACTCATATCAAATACAAATGCCATTTAAATTTTCTATTATGTACTTAGTATAAGGGAATGTACGTATTTTGTATTTGTAAAATAGCAATTGAAAAGTGCTTCGCTATTTTTTTACAGAAAATCTTTTCGAGTTTTTATTGCACTTAAATGCATTGGATATTTAAGCTGTTGACATTTTAATCAAAATTCTTGTATCAGTTGCGAGAGTTTTTTTGTAAAATCTCGTTGTAAGGAAAAAAGAGTATGAACGGAATTTCGACAAATACAAAATTTCATAAATACAGATAAATGAAAAAGTAATAAACATTTAGTTGGTATATTTTTATATTTTCTATGAAAACAATGTCTTATTATATCATACTAGTCGTGTTTGGAACAACTGTAATCTACAAAAATATAAAATAAAGAATGTGTCCGAATAGTTTTTCAAGTACTGTACCCTAAGTCAACCACAATTTCTGTAAAGGTAACTATGTCGTTGTTTTAAAAAATTCATTGAAATCTCTTCAATTGGCACAAGGAATTTCCCAACAATGTTAAGTGTTATGTTAAATCTAATTCCACTATGTCTGTGATGATTTTCTCAAACAATTCTTTAGCGTTTACAACGAACGAACTTGTGAAGATATTTAAAATCTGAAAACATCACAAGATAGAAGATTGTCTCCCCTGTCTTTTCCGACTCGAATGCGCACCTACTCCGCGACAAACTTTGACTTACGGACATTAGACCGCTTCATTATCTGAGCCCACTGAGTATGAAAATAATTTGAATATTTTATAAAATCGGATTTTTTAATGAAAAAAATTTTTAATTTACTATACTTCAGGCAGTAGAATAGATGTGTAAGCGTAAGTCTTTCAATATTTCTCAATAGGCTTGGATAAAATTATTCACAAATGAAGACAAATCGGGTTGTTAGGTAAAAGTAACGCTAGCGGCTAGTAGAATTAGAAAGATGGTGCAAAAAAAATTGATGTTAAATTATTAAAATTTATTCTACAGAACTAATCAACAAACTACATTAGCTTCTTTAATCATTTATAGATTATATTATTTATTATTTTAAATAATAGAACAGACTATATTTTAGAACCATACTCGAACTTTATAAATTGTACCTTTAAAAGACTTACAGGTGCTAGGTTATAATCTATTTCAGAAATTCTATTAATGATTTTGAAAAAAACTGAAAAAAACTGTATTTTAGTAAAGTATATTTATTTTTTGTCGATACATGCATTTTAAAATGAATAAATCCTAGAAGAAGGCAGTAATTGTGTAGAGATCTCTTCAAGCGCTGGAAACATTAAGGTTCTATATCTGGTTTAATATGAAATGCAAAGTTCTCAAATTTGGAATTATATTTAAAATCCGACGTTTTCTATTACCGTTAGGCTGTTGTGGAAAATGTAAAATAACGACTTTAAGTAATCAAATGCACATAAATATTTTATAAATACCACTTGCATCGATGCAAAGCAGCTAAAAATTTCATAGTTATCATTGATATAATAATTTTTAAGTAAAAAACTATTATTTCATTTAAAATGAATTTGTTATTATTGTCTTTCACAATGGGAAATTATCAATTTAGTTTCTTGTACCTAATTGAGTAATAATTAGAGCAACCTCAAAATGGCACCTAATATCACAGAAATGGCGCCATACTTATTCGCATGGGAAAATTGCACTAAAAGTTGGCGCATATAAATGGTACCAAAGATGCACCAATAAATAGAAAATCCAGTTAAAATGTATATTGAAAATACAAAATGAAACATTTTTGTTAAAGTACAGCAACAAGTACATTTTAAAGATTTTTTTTAAAATAAAAAAATTCATTTAGATGATGCTTTGTTTTGATCTAAGAAATACTTCTTTCCAAGTGCACCAGTATGTTAAGCAATATATTTTTTAAATGTAGAAAATAGCAATCTGCTAACTATTGTCATAACCACATTTAGCACAGGATGTCTGATATATATATATATATATATATATATATATATATAAATTAGGGTGGACCTGAAAGTTATGTTTTCAAAATAACCAGGGCTTACCCTGTAAATAGATCCCAAACTACCCAAAAAAGGTTGTATATTAAATATTTTTTAAGGTTGCAAATGAAGGTTAAATTTTTGCAGTTTGGGCGTACATAATATTTAACGTAATTGTCCAACTTTGAATCTCAAAATTTTTTAATATCAATTGTAAAATATTTGCATATTAGAAACGCATATTTGATAATTTCAAATTGGACAGCTTGAATATTTTGACATATTTTGAGGGACGAACTAAAATTGTAGGCAAAGATATTGTTTGTTTGATCAAAATTCAAATACTTCAATTTGCGTAGTTACTTTTACCATGTTTTACTTCTGAACCAACGAGAAATATCCAGGTTAGCTCAAGTATTTTATTGAATTAAATAGTTACAATTTGTAAGCTAGCAAGGGCAAAACATTCAATCTCTAAAAGGGAGCAGACTGCAAAGTAGAGGAAATTGTATGCTTCAGGACTCTGCTCCTAAATGATTAACAAGGGAGCCTTAAATTTGAACACATTATTCTATGATATATTTTGACCAAATTTAATTTCTTAACAAATAAAATAGAACACCCCCACACCGTAATATAACTTTGACAAGGGGGCACGGCTCCCCAATCGAAAAACCCTAATCGAGTACACACATATGGCATGCCTTTTTATTCATCATTATTTAGTTGAATAAAATTGTTAGTGAGAGTCTTGATATTGTCCTTCAGGACCCTAAGAGAAGTAAATAGGCACAGCGATATACTTAATTAATGTCCAACAACCTCCTCAGTCCATCGTAGCAATCATGACATTTGCAAACTGTTAAAAATGTTTATTGCATACTATGCATAGGCTACAAAAATATAATTTGAATGCCAAACGAAAAAACACTATTACTTTAGCAACAAAAAAGTCTTGGTGACTTGAACAAAGTCTTTTGCTTTACAAAATTTAGATAAAAATTGGATTTGAGGAATTCAAATTATTTCAAAATTTTCCCATTCCATTCTTGTTATATTGGGTTTAGCAATTTGTATCGTTTGTTGAGAGCTATCTCTTGAGCAAGCAGGGTCTCTTTCAACCCTCATTGGAAAGAGTAAATGACCCGTTTGTTCTCTCTTACATGACTCTGGTGTTCTTAGCGAAGTTTTGAATCAAATTCAAGAATAATAACAAGCAAGCGTTACAATACAAAAAAGAAACTGAATTCAACATTTGAGAAGGAACAGAAGAGATACTAAAAAATTGAAATCTGATTGTCTTAAGTTATTAGATATAGCACACAGTAATCTAGATGAGAAAAAAGAAGAAAAGCCAAAAAGTGCCAAACGAGGAAAGCAAATTGTGAATTTGGAAAGTAAATCAACAAGACTGAGTTATTAACAAACAGCTCTGAAATCTCTAAGGAGTCTGATGACAATGATGAAGATTTGGTTCTGATCTCAATACCAAAAATTAAACACATTGGTAAAAGATTACCTAGGAATGCTGTAAAAAGGGCAATTGCTTACCTTGCCATTAATCGCACATCGATCAGCAGTGCTAGAAAAAATATCGCAAGCCAGCAAAATCGATTAGAGCATTGTTTGTGCTTGATAATGCCCTGAGTTGTCATGAATGGAAAGTTGCTTCCAGAAATTACAAGCAATTAATTTGTTGAGAGTTGCCGGTGATTGCTAAAGAAAACGGCCAGCATACTGGATAAAAATCACACGCTAATTGATGTATGAGCCGAAATATGACAATTTCAAGTGAATGAAGCAAATAGTAACATTTTAAACAGTTATGTGCAACCTCTAAACGTTAATATTTTTGCTAAATTTTAATTTTGTATCTTTATAGTTCAAAATGTATAACTTAAGACACAAAGAACTATAAAAAACTTTTTGCATTTTTCAGGTCCATCCTAATATATATATTAGGGATATTCCAAAATTTATTTTTTTGAACTTCAGTGTGAGATGGTGGACAAATGGTACAAAAATAATTTTCATAAAAAAAATTTTTCACGATTTATTAAATTACGTCATGCCCTTTCTTCATGAGAATTTTACATAGGAAGGTTAAATAATCACTATGAAATGCGTCAGTTATTGTTACGTAAAATATAGCATTTAATTACTCAGTTGCTTTAATATTCTTATTTGTTAGGTAAACAGGGAATACGGCTGTCCACACTCCCCTCCCACCCCTATCGCTACCCCCTATTGTATCCCGATTTTCTAAGCTTTATGTGAATATTAAAAATATTAAAATATATATAAATTTTTAGTTCATAAGAAAAGACTCATATTTTCAATATATTCTGATACCCATAAATGAAGAGTGCCTTGAGAAGACTAACACTAGCTGTCATGCGCATATATATATATATATATATATATATGCTCACTGAAATTGAAAATTACAAATAGTTTTTCAAAAGTATATAATACTAATGCACAATTTCAAAACGTTATTTAAGAAATTATATAACATTCACTACAACTGTTACGTAATAGTATATTATTTCAGCCCATTTTTTCCAATAGCTCAATCGAACCCCAGCAACAGCAGGTTCATTTTCCACTTCAACTCCTGCTAACAAAAGAAAGAACAGGACTGGGGATCATTCCATATTAAAACTCTGCTGCCAGAAAATATCCTTAGTTACATTTTACAACTTGCCATAATTTTCATTTAATACTTCCTTTCTCTATTGTTTTTATTACCATTGCTAAATAATTTACAATATTTCACTACAGAAAATGGAGGAACATTCAAACACTTAACTTTTAGATTAGAATAAAGTATGCAGAAAATTATATTAAATTCATTGTATAAATTTGTAGATAATTTTTCTTAATCATTGTAATATTGATTGGGTTGATTATCATAATTTTGTAATGTGGATTTTGTAAATTATTTAGTTAAATATTCAAACACTTAAAATGACTTCATAATAACCACCCCTACTTTGTCAGTTTGTTAATAAATAGTTATCCATTTAGTTTTCATTCTCATGTACTAAAGGGTTAATTTTGGCGTGACTTATGGCCAGCCCTGTATATTATATGCAAATTGAATGGATTTAACATCAATGAAATTAAAATTATCATTTTGATATTTGTTTGTATTGTTTTTTGTAATTTATTGCCCCTGGCAGAATTGCTATCAGTATAATTATATATTGTCAAAGTAATTTCTGAATAAAGATTTCTTCTTATTTTTCTATAGACTGAATAGCAAGAGACACTGTTCACTCTATTTTTATCAATGTTAATTTTGAAGAATGATTGTTTAATTTCACGAATTGTGAACAATCAAATAGAAATAGGATTGATGAATTATTAAAAAATTTAAATTTTCTTAGTTTTCTCATTAGTAAATATTGATTAATTGAACTGAACGCCTTTTATATAGCAAGCGAACCAATATACACTTTTTCAGCTTTAATCTCTATTAAGAAAAGATGCATGACACCAAATTGATGTTTGCTTAAGAATTTCTTCTATGCATGTCGTTAGCTGTTGATATATGGTTTTCAACAAATTTACCTATTCCTGAGAAAATAAAGAGTGGTGGATTATCTGCTTTATTATTATTGACATTTTAAAATATTGGAAAATCTTCAGCAATTTTTAATTGTTAAGGGAAATATGATTTGTAAATGCCAATATGAATGGTCGTGCCACTATGTACAGTGAGTTTTTAAGAAACATGGAGGATAGTTTTTGTTTGATTCAAGTGTGTTATTGTAATAATTCAATTTTGTAATTTCTTTTAATAGAATGTTCATTTTGAAATTTATCAAAATTCACAAAATATTCCTTTGCCGCAGAACACAAATTACAGTATTGGTTATAAATTCAAATTTTTCATCCATTGATTAAACGATATAGAAACTTGTTCAATAGAGATTTGCAAGTTTTTGAATTGTTTTTCTGATAATGCTTGGTTGAATGAACTTTGTTTCAAGTAACAGTAAAAATTAAATTATCGTACAAATTTTAATTTTATAATACTGATTATTCACTACCTGCATCTAAATTCACAGAAACTCAAGCTAATAATTGTAATGTTTTTGCAAATATTAATTTTTGTAGTGCCTTTGTTGTTTTATTTGCATTGTTATTTAACGCTATATAGAGTTGTAAACAATTTTTTATATTTTACAAAGCAACTATAAAAATAGACATTTTATTTCTTTCTTTCAATATTGGTATGCCAAAATCGTTTAAAAAGGTGTAGACTTTAACTTGCGAATATATTAGTGCACTACTCCCAAAGTGGGATATCCGTCTGGCCCTAACTTTCATTTCATCGAAGTTAAATTTTAAATTCTTTATCAGCGTGCTCAAACCAAGTATTGGCGATTTATCCATCTCAACTGAAATCGAGTTAAATTTTTAAATTATGACAGGTAGGTATCGCAACAACGGTGCCAAACATTTTAGAGATGTGGGAAAAAGATTGGAAACTAGCGAAAGAATTCTTTCATGTAGGTACTTATAATAAAGTATAAAGTTCAACATTCTGTGAGTATATTTTACACCTACATATAATATAAGTACCATTTACGACTAAAACCTGATGTAGTATGTACGATGTGTGTTAAATTTCCATTTTTGGGAATCTTTTAGTTACAATAGCAATTGAAATCCCATTTTTAGAACATTAACTTTCTCTTAGTCTAATTAAATTCTAATCTATTACGGTTTGATGACAAACATATTTCAATACATTTGTAATTCAAATAAAATGTATTTCGTTTAAATAAATGTTTAAATTAAATGTAAAAACAAGGATCTTTTTTCAATGCATAGCACATCAATGCAACTGAGTCCATAAAATCCATCATTGGTTCTCGTCTTTCAGAGCTAATATAAAGAGCTAAGCACAAGCCAATCTTGCATTTCGGTATGAAACAAATTAGAATGAATTATAAAAATTGCCGCTCGAGACATAAACATAAGTAGAAATATATATTTGTTATGATCTTTTTCGTACGATTCTGTAATTGATAGAATACTTCAAATCAACAACGCTTCTTTAATAAAACTGAAATTGCCAATGCAAACGATTTCATTAAAACAACCCACATAGAAAGAGGATTACGAGGACCTTGAATCTGCAAATCGCATTTCAGAACGTCATGAGTTTATAATTTTTGAATTTGAATTAAGAAAGATATTACTTTATTGATCAGATGAAGATTTCCATTCAGCGAAATTTTACCAACGTTAAATATTCGTCACAAGAAATGATAGCTGTAAAAGCCAAATATGGCGTTCATCATTGTATGCATAGATAGACATCTGTAGCAGATAACTTCATCAAGCCGTCTAAAACAAAATAAATTTACAGAAATTTGTTACAACAAGCGTAGCATAACTAACAAATTGCATTATAATTTTAACAACAATAATATATATCGCGTCTCCTTTAAGAGCCATGTGTAAACTACTGTTATGATAGTAGTTTCTAGTTTTTCAAATGATCTATCCTAGACGATTGATGTCTTTCATTGAAGATGATACTAGAGATGGAAGGCATATTTGTCCACTTGGTAGCTAAACAAGTTTCTACGAAAAACCTAGTTCAAGAAGAATTTTGGAGCATGCATCTTCCTAAGTTTGCTGGATAACAATTTTTGAAACAAATTTACTCAGTATCTAACAAAACTAGTTTGTATAGCGTCATAATATCAAGCTTCATAAAACATCAGTTACGAAAAATAAATATTTTCTAATGATTTCTAATAATCTAATTCTAATTCTAATGGTGTGCCACTTCCGTTTGCGTTACAACATAATTTATTAAACTTGAACATACGTCTTAAAAAAACTATTTCAATTATACACCGTGTAAAAATACGACGCCATCAAACTGTTTTACGACTTCAACACTAGAAAACCGCCAATAGCTCAAAAAAAACCTTTCAGCATTTTTTGTTTGCTTTATTATTCTTTCAGCACAAACACTAGCAGACACATATACTTCCAATTATGTTGATAATCTTATTACATTGCTATTTGTTTCTATTCCATAATTTCGCATTTGCAAAATCAGATTCGGATGTAAATGTATTCTAAAGAAATAATCGCTCATGTAGGATTGATTCTTTATTTCCAAACATTTTTTCAGGCGTCATATATATTTAAAAAGCAATAATTTTGGTAAATGCATTCAATTTCATGATGACCATAAAGATAGAATACTATTGTATTATTGAAAACCAGCGATTGTGAAAATAAGAAAATTAATAAGTAAACAGAAAATGATAGAATAACTACAAATAAAAATTACATTATGACATTAGTACTACTACTGCTGCTAATTAATGAAGAGCCAATTAATTACTTTCATACGCTATTAGTCATTTCCTAGTAAACTCACATCGTAAACAAACCCTTTTCGCAGTGTTAGAAATTTGACAATTTATTCAGTTTTTAGTTTAATTTTAAAATATTCAATCTTTATGGCCAGCACACGGAAGAAAGCTATGAAAAATCTCAATAACTGAATGTGAAAATCAGCTGACTGAATAATTACAAAGATTGTTGAAATACATCTTCCAACGAAAATGCATTTAGCTTATACGAGAAAGCAGAAAAAAATTTGGAGCAGATTTTATTAACAAAGTATTTAGAATAATTCATTCAAATGTAGATAAATCCTAATTTGAAAGTACGTGAGATAACCCGATTGCATATGAACTAATGTTTAGTCAAAAACAAAAACAGAAAGTTTAAAGTAGAGGTAATCACGATCAGAAGTAGAGAAAATTAAATGGTAAATAAATAGATAACCTGATTGATTTCCAATTACGAAACTAATGCAAAGGACTTTATAATAGTAATTTTGCAAAATGGTGTTGCTGTTAATCGAAGTGTAATTAATTCAAACAAATATGACATGGTGGATATAGTACCATGGAGTCATTTTAGATATTGATAAACATGCTGATTGAACCATCTCTCCAAGACAGATTCCTTTCAATTTACACAGAAAATATGTCAGAAGTCAGCAAAAACTACCGGATCAGTCATCAAATTTTACTATCCTGGTTGGAAAACAGGTATAGCAGATTTCGATGAAAAAAATGAAAGAAATATTATAGAATTAGTGAGAAAAAAAATACTAGAATTCGAATGAAAGCCAACAAAAACATGGGAAGAATTTTTGACAAATTGAAGATTTACAAGATTGCTAAATAAAAATTAACAGACAAACCAAAACAATAAATTGCAATAATTTTTAGAGAAATTATTTAAATGCACTAGAGAAATCCTCATGTAAGATTAACTCGGGCGATGATAAACACATAACTTTAAACCGTGACCCCATATTTGAGGGTCCAACTAGCATTTTGAATGCATTTAGTAAAGCATTCCTTTTATCACTATTTCTTTGCAGCGCCAATGAGTTTTTTAAACGTAAATCAATGCCCAAATTTAAAAGAAAATGCCCCTGTTCAATTGGTCCAAGAATAGACAACCCATTATCTTCGCCATGCTTACTTAGGAAGCTAAAATCAACATCTGCAGTTACATCACACGAGCCAAAATGTTCCAAAATATTCACTTGTCTATTATTAAAATACCCACGCAATGTGTCTTGTTCGTCTCCATTATGTCCATAATCGACAATCAAACATGCATGTTTTTGTTGGTGTGCACGCTTAGCTAAAATTTCAATTTTTGATGCACCTTCCAAACATACTTCAATATGATCACGAGAGCAATCTAGCGGAGGTAGGCACGCTTTAGGCACACTTGAAACTTGCGACTGTACAAAATTTAACTGGTTATCTTCAAAGCTTGCTATATCTACAAGTAATTCTGCCCATTGTCCATTAACCTTTTTAAATACATGAACTGGAAGAGCATCAAAAAATTCATGGGCAATCACGAGGGTAGGTAAATCATTTGGTATGTTATTTAGAGAATCAAACCAGCAAATATCTTCAATAATTGAGCTGAGGTTTGACTTTTGAATTAATTTTAAGTTATTGCTTATTTCAACCAAGGACATGGAAATATTTGACAACGGTAATTTAGAAATATGTGCAAAGCTAGATACATAGTCCTTCGCAAGAAGTCCAGAACCAGGACCTAACTCAATAAAATGAAATTTAGATGGTTGGCCCATTGCTTTCCAAGCAAGACAACTCCATACACCTAGAATTTCTCCTAGAAATGAGCTTACTTGAGGAGAAGTGACGAAGTCACTCCCAATGTCTTTCGTTCTACTTGAATAGTAACCATGCAGAGGATGTCTGAGGGATTGTCGCATAAAATCGGCAACAGTTATTGGTCCATTGTGTTTGATTTGATTGCACAATGCTGAAAGAGAAGAAAATCGACGAACATGACGCATTTATGACAAATCTTAAACAAAAATAGCAATATTTAGTCTTTCTAAAAATCCAACATTGAAAAACAATAATAATAAAATAATAATAGTCTGGCACAAATGTTTCTGAACATCTTGTTTAGAAATCCTGCTGGTGTTCAGCTCACAGAGATAGTTTTGATAAATCATTTGATTAATTTTTAATATTTATAATAAATACATTTTGTAAATTATATAAAACTAATTTCTGGCGTTGAATCTACTAAATGTTTTTAAAAAATATTTATTTCAAGTGAATTCAATATTTTGATTGCACAAAAGTTTCTGAATATTTTAAAATGATTCATTGCTATTTGTCAATTGCAGTTGTTGAATTGTGAATTTTGCATTTTCAGCCAATCAGCACACAATATACGTAATATAATGCATTAGAATTTTATTTTGAATATTTCAATTTGTTTGTGCCTTGGTTTTATATTGTTTAAAAATGCGCTCATCAAAATATTTGTTCAGCGAAGTAAGGCGATGGATTTGAAAATGAAATTGGAAAAATGATTAGGTGTTCTATTGGTACTGTAAAAAATACTATTGATAATTACAGCCCAAAAAATACTACCGGAAGAATTGAACGGCCAATCAAAAATAAGTTTTTCAAATCGTAAATTAGCAGCACAAATTAATGCTTATAATACAAATGGTCAATCAATATCTCGAATGACAGTTTCAAGGCGTTTGGGAGAGTGAATTCTATTAAAGTAGTCACGAAACCTGAACTAAGGGCAAAAAATCAAATGAAAGAAGCTTTTGTCAATACACAACACCAAGTGGATAGACTGTTTTTCTGAAGAAACTAAAATTGAACTGCAGCGAGACTATAGGGTACTATGGGCGCGCAAAGAAAATGGTGAAAAAATTATGCTTAACTTGATTCATCAGAGGAATAAAAGTGCGACATCTACTTTGGCGTGGGCCTGTATTACATCTAAACACATTGACCACGCCAAAGTAATTAATGGAACAGCCAGTGTTGATAGTTTAAATTCACTGTTTAAACAGCGTTTAAACGGCCGTTTAAATCAAAGTATAAATTAAAAGCATGGTATTTATAAACAGCAGAAATTTGTCCAAAACAATTCAATGCTTCTAAACAGTGAGCGACAGGCTAACCCTCGGCTCTACAGACTGCTGGACGTGATTCCAGTTAGTGAGATGTTTGCAGCACATGAAAAATTACTGAAGCTTGGTAAATTCTTAGAAACTCAAAATCCCGTGGCAGACAACATTGTTTACGCCGTTAAAGAACTTGAAAAAGCTTGCGTTAAGGCCTGTCAAAGTGATAGATTATGCGACATTGTAAAACAGTTCTTCAGCCGATTCCACACTGTGTTCTCCCTTGATCGTCGTTTTGGCGTTTTCCCAAGCGTTCTATTGTGTTGTAGTTTGCTTAATCCGAACAAAAGAGCACGAAGAATACTTACTGATCACGAGAAAAACTTAGGTACAACCTACTTAAAGTCGTTTGAACGCCATATTCTCCAGGAAGTTGGTGAAGTTATAGAAGTTCCTCAACCGGTGCAACAAAGCAAAACATCTATGAGCGCAGTTGACGAACTGTTTGAAGAATTTGATGAGGTCATCAAGAAGAAGCCGAGAATGGACAAAGCAGAAAGTTTCACGCTGATTCAAGAATTCGAAAAGTTCGACTCAGAGATCAACATTCCGGACAAGACGGCATTTGAATTTTTTTCCCAGAATACGTCTTTTACGAAATTGAGAGATGCAGCGCACGCTCTTTTGGGAATTTTACCATCACCAGCTAACTGTGAAAGGAGTTTTTCAAGAGCCGCAATTTTAACGGATGGCCGACGAAACCGGATAAAAATGAAGAGTGTCAAAGATAGACTTATTCTACTATAGATTGTTTTCTATGATCAATACTGAATTTTAATGTGCTGATTTTGTTGCTGTTTAAAAGATTAAAACTGTTTAAATTGGGCGATTCTTACTGTTTGAAAGTTTAAAACTGTTTAAATTTAACGACTTTCACTGTTTAAAGGTTTTTAAAAGTTTAAATTTTATTTAAACTATCATCACTGGGAACAGCCCAAATCTAAAAAAAGGGACTTCGTCTGAAAGTGGATAAATATGATGTAAGACCTTTTGATTTAAAAATTATAATGCTCGTTGTCATCGCTCAAAACTTGTTCGCAAATAATTCTCTGATAATCAATAAATGCAACATTAGCTTGGTCATCACATTCCCCTAATCTGAACATCACAATTCGAAAGTTGTAAAGCGCAATATTGAAGCCAGATGTTTATAATAAATCAATACTTGCAATTAATGAACAAGAACGTTGCAATCTTTTTTTAAATTGTAAGTGTTCAGAAATTTTAGTGCCACACTGTACATTCAATTAAAATACAAATTCAACAAGAATGGGATTATAAGAATTTTTGAAATGCTTGGCATTGATTGACTAAATATATTCAATTGCGAAATGCTAAAGATGAGGTTTACGCAAGCTAAAATGAAGATGTTGCTTTCAATCGTAAATATCAATTATATAACACTGACATCAACAAATCTGAATTCTTCTGTGATTAATTATAGCATCAATAGAGGTTTCCCCAGAACATTTTAAAAATTTGCAATTGAAAGTTAAGCCGATTTAATTCATTTGGCCTATTGATTCAAAAACACGAACATATAAGAAACCCAAGAAAACTGTGTGAATAGCACTACGCAATTTGTTCATAATCACTCTTCAAAGACTGGGATGACTCAACTTCTACCCTGAATTACTAACGCTATTGCAAAACGATACCACCATGTAGAATCGATGGCTGGGGACTATACCAACAGCACTAAGGAACTCATTGTCACGGCAGAAGGTTGCAAAAGTGACCTTAATAGAGCAGCCCCGATTCCAACGATAATTCGGTAAGTAATTGATCTGACAAGCATCGGTAATTCACCCACGTAACTTATAACTGTTTAGAGAGAAAACATCCAGGATGACCAATTCATACGGCTTCCAGCCGAAGTGCTACCTGAAGAGAAAGAAGTTCGTGACTCGAGTGTGTGGTGCTATCCTATTTGTCTCATAATTTATTATCTAGCTCATAACAAATAAACAGTCTCGATGTAGTTCTTATCTCTCATCTCACTAATTAATAGCACGTAATTGTTGTGCATTCGCGTTAACCAACAGTATAATATCATCACAGTGTAATCATGTTATCAGTGCATGTTGAAATCGAAGGAAGGTGGTATTATATCTATACGTGGGCTGTAACCTAATTCGGTCCCATGTCATCAGTACTGAAATTCCAAGCACGCCTATTCAAAGATAATTTTCAGCAGGACGATCTACACAAGAAATTAATAAACCAACTGTTTTTCAAAATAATTCTGTGAATCAGTTATCAGATTAATATTAATTAAACTCACTGTTACAGTGACTGAGACAATATTGTACTGTTTGTTTACGAACACCATGATTTGGCAGAACTTTTCAAAAAGTTTATCCAAAAAATAGCTCAGTAAGGATTCATGTAATGCCGCATATTTCACTACAATCCTGGGGTATTCAAGGATGTATATTTTATAGCCTCAGATAGTTTGCAGCTATTGATTTTAACAACACTGAAAAAATTTCAAGGAAAATGAAGACTTGAACACAACAGCAAATTCAAAAGAACGAAATTCTTTGGTAACCTAAAAAGTGTGGAATCAAAACAGCTGTCTTTAAATTTTTTTGAGTTTGAGAATTTTTCACCAACGCTGTATAAGAAGCAAATGTTTGTTGATCCACTCCAAGAATTGAAATTCAGGATTCATGTTCTTCTGAGAAGGTGAACAGAGAGAACAGAATTGTTACGTGTGTCCAGTGGCCTACTCTGATTCTCGGTAAAACTGGTTCGAATGTCCGCAGATTTGCAATGTGCCTGGGAGACATGCTATGTGTTAACTGCATGTCCAAACCATACTGTGTAATATCGACATCATTATCAACATAATTGATATGCAAACGGTTTTGTGCATATATTGTAACATTGCCAGACCTAATATTTTTAGCTTTAATAAATCATACATTGCATTTTTTTCAGTACATCACTGACTGCGCAAAAGAAGGAAAGTTCGTCCGGAAGGCATTGAGTTGACACAACCCTGAGTATTGCTAACAAATTTCGTTCTTGCAAAAACATTGCCCAAACCCAATCTATGAAATGGATGGAAGTTTTGCACTAGAACTACAAATAGTAAGTAATGTTACAGATTATTGGTTATTACTTTTATTCACAGAAAGATTGAAAGTCACATTTCATTAAAGTCTTAGGCGCATAAAAATATGTATACATAGAGAAGAACAGCTTAACTTAGCCTTATTGGCACTAATTAATCAATGCAGAATCAGTGCAAACAAGGGCTAAGACAATGCAGATTATTGATAGTCGCATATAATAGATTTTGTTCAACATTTAAGCTTATGAGTTCTTATTCAATTTCTTCAATTTTGCATGTACAAAATACAATTTTACTTAAATTATATTCGGAAAGGGTTTTCCTGCGGTCTGTCAGAACAATCCCAGACTTGATAAATGCCCTCTCCGCGTCACAGCTTTGGATTGGACAATTCTGGGCCTGTGCCAAATCTTCGAAGTTCTTGAAAATTTTCGGTTGTTGCATTTCGTTTTACTATTAATTTTAGAGCGTTCAATAATGGAGAATAATTGTTTATTTGGTGAAGTTGTCTCAGGGTTATGGGTACTGCCAAAGTGACTTTTTTCATTTGATACATGTCTGAGAATTGGTTAACGACCTCGGCAACATTTTCGTGATTCTCACTTAAATAAGCAACTGTTTTTATCCATGTTCCCCATCTAGTAACCACAGGTTCAGACGGGAGTGGTACACCTGGGAACTCCGTTTTGAACGCATTTATGCGTTTTGGAGATTTTTTGAAAATTTTCGTGATTGATGACAGTAATTCATTTACTTGCAGTTTCAGCGACAAGATGCAAATTGTGAGCTAAGCAGATAACGTAGATAACTTTTTTTTCGCAGGCATAGGAATCTGAAGAGTAACACGATATAGCAAAATATCACTGTTAGACAGTGCAACTATATTGCTTGGTGAAGAGATGCAGCAGTTTGTTTGTTAACCCTAACGCGCCTTGTACACACCTCGAAGGTGACATGGAAGATCTACAATCCTTTATTATATTACTATGGTCTCATACTCTACACCATTTTCTAACACTCCAAATTTACCTATAATTAGTTGCCCATATAATTGCTGTTGTTTTGTTTGTTTGCATTATACATGGTGTACAAGCGAGTGAGTTTGAATCTACCGAATCAATATTGCAATAATTCATTTTGCACTATATTTACATATAAAATATAAATTACCTGAACTAATATTAAACAAAGTGATACTGTTTTAAACTTGAAAATCGGGTGGCAATATTACCTGAAGGGGTATTAGCAGTAAAGCGTAGCATTTTGTGTTAGAAAACCAAACTTCAATATAACCTACATTATTTACAAGCAAAATCATACAGCCTTATAAAATCAAGTTACAACATAAAACTCGCGCAGTGCTAATGCTAAGAAATTACTAAGTATGACGTAAAATACATAAAGATCACTGTAACAACAAATTTTGACTTAAAGAAAAACAAATTTTTTTAATTGGTAACATTGTATTTTGTGGGTGGTACGTTAAATCTCTAATTTATCTCGCTAAAAGCCAATAACTGTCGGCGAAGGGATATGAATTTTCTTCATAGCACTAGCCTTATACATTATTTTTTTGTTTGATATTGTTCCAATGGGACAAATGTTTGCATATATATATATATATATATATATATATATATATATATAGTAAAATCGGCATGTACTGGTTTTTGGTATCGACCACATTACTCACTTTTCGTGTTTAGTTGTTTGTACATATTGTTAATATGAAGTGTATATAAGACATCAAAGTATTTGCAAATAGAGAAATAGCCGCGTTCTCTTACTCAGCATACATCCGTGCACCTTAGTGATGCCATATGGTGACCTTGACGTAGCCTTCTGATCACGAAATCATCTCAACCGTCTGAACTCTGAATTCTGCTCTCAATTAATTACGTAGAAGTACAACTGGGCGCTATGAATTCTCAATTGTTCGGTTCTCAGAATAACATTTTGCTGAAAGTGTGTGCTGGTAATTCTCGCGCATTTAAGAAGAGACAAGTAAGTTTTGATCAGCTTGGCGTCGCTTCGTAAGATTGATCCCAACCAAGGCGGACCAGAGGCGTAATTGTTGAATAGTTTTGAATGAAAAGACGTCAAGTTGGTAGGTTGACCTCGTGACGGATCTCATACTCAGAGAATCAGAAAATGTAAGTTTAAAGGTTGGCATTAGAGGATCACACAGAAGTCGCTGATGACGCGCTCTCCAACGTTTCTACCACCCCTAAATCATCAACATCGAAAGAGTTGGAACGAAAACCCGCCAGTCAGGCATGGGGCGGCATGTAACAACATGCCCTGGTTGTCGTTGTTGGCCACGGTTGGTGTCAACTGGCTAGGCAACGAAAACTCGCGAAGTCTGGCCTGGGGTGGCATGTAACATCGGCAGGTACTGTTTCTCAAACCTAAAGCATCTTAAGTCATACCTGAGATCAACAACAACTGATGAACGATTAAATGGTCTGACTCAAATGTATACACATCGATCTTTTATAATAAACATTGATGCCATAATAGATTGGTTTGCTGCCAAAAAACGACGTATTGATTTTGTATTATGCATTTTATAAGTATTCAATAAACAGGATAATATCGCTCAGCAAAAGCGTCCCATTAATTTTTAGAATCTGAAAAAATCTTGTATTTGATTCAATTAGAGTCTATGAAATACGATAATTATTGAAAATTTATGCAGAATAATTTATTTAAATTGATATTTGAGAAATTTTCGGAATCCATTAGGGTTCGATTATTACTATGGATTCATGCAATATCTTAATGTAATCTGTAAAAACTATCAATAGAAGAGATCTTGGTCCCCCTGAAAAAAATCCTGGCGACGCGCCTGGTTTCTTAAAATTAGGAAATTCGTTCTTTTACTTAGCATGGATGACGTGCAAAAATATTTAACTGAACTTCAAAATGAAGATGACGATATCGTCCTTTTCGAGAATTCGAGTTATATTTGTTTTTCGCGAGAAATACAACTGGATAAACTTGCAATATGTAATAACCTGGCGATTGACTTCACCTTTAACTTTTATAATCGAGGTCACGACATTGCAATTATTGGAGTGAATGATTCTAATCGAAAATTCCATCTCTGCATGATGGTTTTATCATCAAATGGGGAATGCCAAAATAGCTGGTAATTTCATTTTGTTTACGCTCAAAGATATAGTGCACCGAGTAAGAATTATTATATATCTACATAATCTTAATGTTTTAAGGTAACTGAGAATGTGATGATCCCAAGTTATAGAATGGCCGATTGATTAGATTCCATTTCAAATGCAAGTGAAATTGGTTTTCCCGCATTCACAAAGAATTATGTGGTATAGGCATCTTATTCCAAATATAAGGAAGCATATCCCTGCCGAAATTAAATCTGAATTTTTACTAGATTTGAATTTTTACGGCTGATACCATTTCCGGAAATTTTTTAAGACTAAGAGTTTTTGAAAAATCTAAGTTAATGGTCAATTCGTGGAAGAACTTCGGCAGTTGTGGTAATATACTTTACCCTATATAGTGTCTGACGAGATAGGGCAGCTGTTATTTGGATATCAAAAATTAAATGACTTTCAAAGATTTTTTTGCCAGTTAAAGAGTCAGCAGCTTAAAAACTAATGAAGGGTTCCCAGGATACTTCAGATGTTGGGAAAATTGTTTGCCTTGAATTTTAAAAAATAATATTAACTTGTTCCATCGGAATGATTTTGCAATTCAAACATTATCAGCGGCCTTGAATGAATTGAAAAATTTAAGAGAGGAAGAAAACAATGTTGCAAATGTTGCCTTAATGTTTTATGTGGCCGAGATGTGGAAAATCCTAATGACATTTCATTGTTTTCCTTTGCACCGGTTATATCCGTAACAGTTGAGAGATTTTTTCTATACTCCACTATTTCCTACAAGAAACAATGAATCAACTCCTTATCGTAAAATACAACGATTTGGAATTTTAGTTCTTAGAAGGTTCTGATTTGTTGCAATAACTATACTTCGTTAATTCTTTTTATTATAGATGATTTTTTAATAAATATCATAGTAGCTTTAGTTAAAAAATAATGAGAAAAGGCGTATGTGCGTTGTGTTCAATGTGAAAAAAGTGTACATAACCACCCTGATGGTACGAAAAGATGCTACTGTCCAAAAAAATAATAATTTATACAGATAGCAGACCAGGCAATAATACAAAACAAAGCTGATGCTGAATAGTTAATGTCCTGCATGCCTAGATACTTCTACTTAGAGAATGCAATAAATTATGGTGGAAGATTTTATTGGAATTTATGTTTTCGGCGTTTTGATGTTTTTTCACTTTGCCAACAATTTTCATAAATTTTCACCTAAATGTTTAGTGATGCGCCTTAAACGGCGCCGAAAATCCCATTTTTGGCGCCGAGAATTTTTTTGTTTATAACATGTAATTAGGAAATCATATGTCGATCATCCAGGTCGTTCAAATTGGCATAGATCTTTCACGATAGATGCAACCATCCGTACAACAAATAACGAGCTTGAAGGAAAAAACTCAGAATTCAAGCGTTGGCATTATTTTACTTTTTGGGACCCAATTTAAGTGACGTCATAACTAGGCAATTAAACTCTAACCCTAACCCCAATTGCCCACCCACAACTTAAAAATTCTACAAAAAAATTTATCATCATGATGAAATACAATGCAATTTCAATGGTTATTGAGTAGGGTTAGGGTTAAGGTTTGGGCTTAGTCAATTTTTTAATTACGTCACTTGAACTGCAGCATATATATATATATATATATATATATATATAA
>CABFPE010000196.1:466461-479710 GCA_900660155.1 Hofstenia miamia | reverse complement strand
TATATATATATATATATATATATATATATGACAATATAATTAGGCAATATTAATTTTAATTTGTATGATCCATTACTTTGTCACCTGAAAAATTTCCTATTATACCTTTCAACTTCAGAACATATAAAAACGGGAGCATTATCAGCCGAGTTTAACTGAAGTTCGTGTCACGCGAAGGGCCACCATGGTTGGCCATGAGTGGCAGAAAATTTTTTAATTTCGTACTTTCTACATTGCCGGAAAACATTGTCCCGATGTTGCGTTTCATTGTGTTGTACATCAATACATATTGCAAATAAATCTGGACTCTATTAAGTGAATAGAGAAACAAAGGCGAACTTGTAGAATAACGACACACGTAGCACGCGGAGAAAATAAGCACCAATCTAGGGTAAAAAATGAGAAATAGATTAAAATACTTAAAAAGTTCAAATATTAATCGATATAGATTCTGTCGTAAGAATGGAATTAAAGAAAAAACTGCTAAAGTTCTAGCAGAAGAGGATCTGGATACTGAGGAATCCCTCAAATTGCTTGCAGATAGTTTGGCAATTGTCGAGAGACTGAAATTTCAATTGGGCAAAGGCTTTGCTTGCGGAATGGGTTGAAATCCTTAAGGCGTGATCAAGTTTGTTGCCGCAGTCCTTCGGTTACAATGACAGATTTCACCACTCCGGTCTCATCGATTGCCAGTCCTTCTCTTTCACCGCAAGTTTTAGGAGTCAGCTTTACACTAGGAAATTTTACGATCTTACGTGTCATTCACGGTATGCTACAATTGAATTGTAAATTTGGGACCAGTTTATACAATCCCGGGATCGGGATTTCCCGGGATTTCAGACTTATAATCCCGGGATTTTTCGGGATTGAGCAAATAATTAAAAAAAGTAGTATGAAAAGAACAAAAACCTCTTTATTTCTTGTAATATTGACGCAGAAATATGAGAACAAAAACCTCTTTATTTCTTGTAATATTGACGCAGAAATATGAGAGCATCTAGAGTGTCATCATTCATTTGGCTCCTGATTTTGTTAGCAAAATATCCAAGGGCAGAAAAGGCCCTTTCGGCCTCAACTGATGTGGGCTTAATAGTTTTAAGAGCAGTAAACAACCTTTCAAGATTTTCAGGCCTTCTTTTGCTTGTCTCGTACAACAACATCTCTTTTTGGACCACACGAGAGCTCAGGTCAGTGTTTTTGGTATCTTCTGTTTCGTCATCTTCCACAAAAGCATGAAGCTCCTGAGCTAAAGTCATTGGCTTTTCTTGGTCAAGTACTTCCATGGCACCGGCAACCTTAATGTCTTCAGGGTTGTCTTCATTGCCATCATAACGAAGAAATAGTCTTTGCAAGATATTGGTGGCCAGAGCAGCAATTTTGGGACGTTTAACTTTGTGTCCAAATTGATCTTGAGGTTGATCAAGGTAAGAAGCATTCTTCAAATATTTCAAAAGATGGACAAGTTCAGCATTGCGGCGTTCCTCAATTCGAGCTTCAAACTTGTTCTTCAAGTCCTGGCCGATTTTAGTTCCTTGCTCACAAAGCTTTTTCAACGTAAATGCAATTACTTTTTCTGCCAAAAGAATATCTGCATCCTCACTGGAGAGTGCTTCCACAGCAACTTTGATAGGAGCCAGAGCATCACACAGTTGTTTAATAATCATCATGTCATCCTCAGTCAATACAAACTGAATGTCCAGCTGAACTAAAGCCATTTTTATCTCTTTTCTAAGTTCATAAAACCTCTCTAACATTGATAGCAAACTGTTCCACCTGGTCTTGCAATCCAGCTGTAGCTTCTTTTCTTTGCCTAAGGTCTCCAGGACAAATGGCTGAAGAGCATCATCATTTTTCACAGGGGATCTTCGGAATATTTTCACAATTTTTCGAACTTTCTCGACTATGAACTGAATGTTCGGAGACAAAGTCGGAGCTCTGTCAACCTCTTCAGCCTGTTTTTCATCATCTGTTCCTTCCTCAGCACTGCCACTGTCAGAGTCAAGGTCATCACTGAATGCTGCACTTGGTTGTCTTTTATACAAGACATCACAAATGGCCAAATGGATCGCATGAGCATAGCAGATCACATGGAGTGGACTTGTTTCTTTTCCAAACTTCACCATCAAACTGGCACCATCAGTGATCATAGAAACAATATCTGTATTCAGGTCAAGGCCAAAGCAATTTAGTCGATCCTCAACCAACCTGATTGCTTTAAAAACGGTCAATCAGGGGTATAGTAAATTTAAAAAGTCCCGGGATTTCTAGACATATAATCCCGGGATCGGGATTGGAAAAAATGCCCCAAATCCCGGGATTTCGGGATTTCCCGGGATTACAACCCTATACAATTCTCGGTCACATGCAATCTGGCGCTTCTTTCAAAGTTGCGTACAACGAGACACTTGGCATTCGTGAATTGAAGAATATCGACAATGCAGAATACCTTCGCTTGTTGGAATGCTGCAATTCAGTTATCCACCTGGAAAACGCATGCTCTATTAGAGAGAACGCTCCTAATCTTGCTCTAGATGTGTTAATAGCTACTGAGCGCCTTATTCCAATAAAGGCAATAAAGGCCCTTTTCAGGGTCGCCCACTTAAATCAAAACTGCATTTATATTTCAAATAAGTTTTTGAATACAGACAAAACTAAATTACGCTTTAGATATTTAGTATCTCTTCAATTAAATTACGAATTTCCTAAAAATCCGAGAATGGTTTTGCTGCACCCATTTGCCGCTGGGGTGCAAAAGCTTAAGAGTGATTTAAAATCTACAGCGTAAAATTCACAGACCCTTTACGTCAAATATTTGACAATTTGTGCGATAGTTCTGAATTTGGTAACTATTTCGTTTCCAACCGTTGAACCATCAATGAGATGACGAAGAAAAATAATGCATCCAAACTTACCAAAATGCTTGAAGTACATGATGCATTACGTATATATTTTTATATTGTATATAATATTAATTTCCATTTGGAAATTGTTAAGATTTATGATTATAATTTTTTTGTTTATAATTTTGCAGAATTTTGTTTAGATCAATATGACGTCATAAAATATGGCAGGAAGCATTTACGTCACAAAATGACGTTCTATAACTATTTTGTTATCAATATTTAAAGAACTACAATATATTTTTAATATATAAAAGCGATAGTTTTATATTTTTAAAAATAATCTCTAAAGGTATATACAGAGAGAGAGAAAATACAAAAATTTATAAGTTTAACGTTAGGACGTACATATTTGAAATGGCAGGTGCTGGGGATCGAGAGTTTGCACTTTTTGATTTAATGAATGTCGCTGGAGATGAGCAGCAAGCAATTCAATATTGCGAAGACCGTGGGCTCATAGCCAGATCGTTATCATGCGATATTGGTGATATTCAACTGTCGAGGATTTCAGATTCTTCAACAATTCACAAATTAGTGTGGCGCTGCAAAATTTGCAGGAAAAAGAAATCTTTGCGACATGGATCATTTTTTGAAGGAGCTCATCTCATGCTTCAAAATCTAATTTTTTTTAGTGTATTCATTTATAATGAATACACCTGTCACCTGTGCAATTGTGCAATGTGATGTTTCAAGCCGCACTGCTGTGGACTGGTACTGCTATTGCAGAGATATTTGCTCTGCTATTTTGTTAAATCCAAATGTCTGCAGGCAGAATTGGGTGGCAAAGATCATGTCATTCAAATTGACGAAAGCGTTTTTAGAAAACGCAAATATAATCGTGGTCATATCATCTGTGATGGGTATTTGGCATTTATGATATTCAAGAGAGTATTGGTTATATTGAATTTGTTCCAGATCGCAATGCCGATACTTTACCGCCTATTATCTTTAAAAAAGTAGAATTTGACTATTATTTGCACGGGTGGATGGGCAGCTTATTAAAGTCTTTCTCCTTCATGTGTTCCATGTCTGTTTTTTGAATTGTGTTGATTTATAATCGCTTTATAGTTTTTAGCCCATTTAGTCGATATCGATGGACTTAGTCTTCTGTTGCAGTATTTTGGTGTTTCTACAAAAAGCATTACACATATAAGAAATAAATTTTTAATTGTGAAATGCTATCGCTATCTCTTTTTATAATTTTTAAAATATCATTAAATAGTTAATTTTAGTAGTTTATGACTAAATTACTTTATAACGAACATCCATGAACCTAACGGGAGTCTCCCGGTTAAAACGGAAGATTTGGAACACATGATGAATAGAACTTAACGGTTTTAAAATTTATAATTGTAATAGTATGCGAATACTGCCTTCTTGGTACGATATAAATAATATAATAGTAATACAAAGAAATATTTAGTCTGGTAAACACCAGCCATTTCGAATCGAAGACGAATCTTTCAAACAATCGAACCGAATATCCGAACATTGTTAGTTTAATCGAATAACCGATTCGATGGCGAATAGCGAATCGAATAAAATAACTGCTTTTTAAAAACCGAATAATCTCTAAAGAGATTCGGTTTACAAATTAATTAAATTTTAGAAATGAATGCGTGGAAATTATTGCAGTCTAAGAATAAAAAATTTGAATGTATTTTTGAACAGGCAGTTCAATTAGGAGATGCTTAAAATGCAAATCGCAATTTTCTTGCAAAGATGGAACAACTAATTCCCTAATTAAACACTTAGCTTCATGCCAAAGAAAGCGACAATTTGATGACAATCAACAAACATTAGATTTTTCTTTCAATTCAAATGAACACTTAAAAATAGCATCAGAGTTGGTGTATCTTGACGATATTCCAATTTCTAAGGTAACCTTTTCTGAGAGATTCAAAACATTATTTAAAAAATCAGGCTTAACAGTACCAAGTTATGGTCAACTAAATGATAATGATGAAACATTTTTGTAAAAAAGCTGAAATCTTACCAATGGGCGGAAAACTTAATTAAGTATACGCCCTTAAAGTAAATGTGCCCATTTATAAATTTGCAGACATATACATATTAGTTTGTGATATAATCCTAATACTGTACTGCTTAAATTAAAAAATCAAAAAATGGTGCAATAGAATTATTGCCATAATGATTCGGTGAGATTTGAACTCACCACTTCTGTACATACATACAGCTGTGCGCAGTGTTATCAAAAACGTCAACGATACATAAAATTATTTGTAAAGTTTCTTTACACAAAAAATTCTTCCGTGTATTGCTGCTATAAGATATTAGATCTAAACTATAAAGTTTAATGACGGCATTAACCGTAAACGCGAATTATTTAATTTAGATTATTTATTCGTAAAAAGTTAAAGGGTAAAGCATGCTGCCCCTAATTTCTTCGTAAAATTTTATTTTTTTTTACCAAAAATGACTAAAAAACCGCCGAAACTTTGGGTTCCCAATCAAGTCTTAGAATTGAACTTCAATTTTCAATATTTCCGAACCGAATATGTGCACCTTTAGTTTTAGCCGGGCGGTTTTGCAAGTAAATACCGTCGGGCGAATATTTTGTAAACAACAAATAGTTTTAAAATATAAAATTAAAGATGATTTTACAGTTTTTGTTAAAAAATTCCTATTGAATTTAATTACGTAAAAAATGTTTTCATACTGTTTAAAGTTTTCCTACAGTTGCGCACTCGAAGGGGTATAAACATAGCGTTAAGTCGGAAACTATTATTACTTTAGACTCATTATTGATCTGCTTAAGATTATTGTAATGCCTGAATTAGTGCTAATAAGTGATTCTGAAATGGATTCTGTTGATAATGCTGTAGAACATGTCAATCATGTTACACAGAATTTACGTGAATGTGAAAAAGGTTAATTACTCGATTCCTCAAGTGTCGATTTTTGTCTTGAGAGAGTACATGAAACCTCTAAACGAAATACTTATGTGACTAGTTGTGTATCGACTATTGATGCCCAGAACACCCCATTTTATTTAAATTATATGGAAAGAATTTCCAAAAAATCCAAAAATGTTGATATGCTTTTAATCCCTTTATGTGATGGCGTACATTTTAATGGTGTTGTAGTAAATTTTAAGAAAAATCACATTTTTGTATATTGTCACAAAATTTTTACACATTGAATGTTCTTCATGTGTATATGTTGGAAATTGGTACATATGTAATTTAAAAAAATTAAAGAAAAAACCATACGGTATTTGCTTATTTTTAAGTGCCTAAGTTCATAATGGGCATTTAATCTATTTAACGCAACTAATCACATTTATGAAGTAATTTTTTTAAATTCGGAAAATTGGTTTGTCAAATAATTTTAATTATGTTGCTAAACCATGTATATATACGGGTAATGTAGCTTTTGTTATTTGTATCTTTAGTTTCATTTTAAATTTTGCAGTCTTAAATATCTTAATCTTAACAAAGTTCTTTTATTAATACTTGGCTGTGTGCGATTCAAAAATTGTGTACAAAACCAATAAACCGTATATATACGTTATTTTAAATTTTCTCTGATTCTATTTAATATAATTTGTATTTGAATACCGGTAAATGTGTTATTATTTTATGAAAAAATTATTTACTCATGTGCAAACCATTAACAATCTTTTTCATGTTTTAGAAGATGGATACTCTTGATATAAAATGGGACAAAACCGGAAAAATTTCCAAGGTGCTCATGAAAAATATCAAGTTCTTAGATTTAAACGTAGTTAGTGTAACTTGGAAATCTGACAAGCGCTGGCAAGGTTTTATTCTTTTAAATAGGTGAAAATACACATTTTTTAGGAGTTGTGTTGGAGACATCACAGAAATGAAAAAAATGTAGTATTGATTACAACAGTTGATTTTTCTAAAAGTTAAATAGGAAAACGGGTTATATGGAGCTCAAAGAAGCAGTCATGGTATGGCAATGTTATTGAGTCACATTCAGACGATTCTTCTGTTTTATTTGAAGAAAGGTAACCAGAATTTAAAATTACAGAAATTAAAGAAAAAATTATTATTGACATTTGCTTATAAATGTTTTTAGAGTTGAAATATCTGAGGAGCCTTAGTGTTCAAATGAATGTTCAACAGAAGACCTTTCTACTTATGATGATTTCATCCTTGTAAGAAAACAACACTGAATATAAGGTAAATATAATAAATGTGTTCAGAATTAAAACTCTGTTTAGGAATGGCTTGAATTACATGAGGTCAACTGTTCAGATTGACACAATGTATTCAAAAAATCTAGTGGAAATATGGAAGCTGAAGCAATATATGCAGAGTTACGATTTGATACTAATCATGGACTACGATATTGTGAATACATCAGCGATGGAGATTCTTCATCTTATTGTCGAATTAGAGATATTTATGGTGTCTCTCCTACGTGTAATGAATATTTTCAGATGACTAAAGAACTGCGTAGCAAATTTAATGAATCAAAGGAAGGCAAAAAGTATTTGGAAAAACATGAAAATGGTGGAATTGACTGCCAGTGTGTAATGAAGATAGAATGTATAAATCATGTTCAAAAATGAACAAGGCTCTGCGTGATCTTAGAGGGCGAATAAAAGGAAAGCTGGCAGATAATAAATATATTTCTGGAGGTAGTCATCGACTAACATTGAAGGCTGCTAAGATCTTGTCATCTTACTATGGGAAGGCCATCAGGAGTTGCAAGGCATCATATCCCGAGGAATCTGACGATTCACATTGTGAGCGCTTGCAAAATGCTATCTTGGCATCATTTCACCACTGTGTTATTCAAAAAGACAGTAATCTTCGGCATGTAGTTTTTCCAACAGGGAATGAATAATGTTGCAAGTTCAAAAGAACTGGGAAAGAAGTGGAGTCTAAGTCACATCATTTAGATAGCATATTTTTGGATCTTCTTTCTCCAATTTATCGAAGATTTAGCAATAAAAAACTGCTAAAGCGTTGTCTGCCTGGTCGCACTCAAAATGAAAATGAATCTGTGCATGCATTAATTTGGAATAGAATTCCCAAGAAAAAATTTTTTGGAAACCAACGGATTAGATTGGGTATTATGAGTGCCATACTCTATTATAATGATGGTACTCAAGGTCGCCAACAGATATTGTCTACAATTACAAACTCAAAAAATTGTTTTTCTCGCAGTCACTCAGAACGAAAAGATCAAATGAGAATTGATCGTTTGCAGTATAATACCAAAAATAAAAAAGAAAAATTTCTCAAAAGAAAAGCTGCAGCAATGGACGAAAGTTACTGTTCTGGTGGACACTTGGAAATATAAACGTTTCAATTACTTCCTGTTATTTCTTGTATTTTTAGGCAAACCCGTATATATATGGCAAAGTATTCTAATATGTAGATTTTTGCTGTTGTGAATTTTTCTATAGGTAAGGTAAACTTAATTTTCTTTTTTAGGAAAATATTTTTTTAGAAAAATTGTAGAACATCTTTTGGGAATTCCTATGAGCACAAAACCGTATATATATGGGTTATATATATAATTGCATTACATACATATTAAACCAGTTTAAATCGAGTTTTGTAATAACAAAAATGGATTATCTAGTTGGTCTTGGAAAAAATATATTTAATTTTATGCACCCAAAAGGAAATGGCGTTTTAACCGTATATATACGGCTCATTAACATATAAATAGCGATCTAGAGGAAAACGCATTTTTTGCTATAGTTTTTCCTAATTAGTAACTAAATATTGAATTATTTCATTAGTTTTCAGAATACCTACATTGCCATATTGTTTTTCTTTGTTTTCTCAAAACCTGATTTTTGTTATTTGGCAGAATTCAAATAGCTAAAACAATTGTTTATGACATGCTAGCTCACTCAAATTTTTTGCCCTTATTATAATAGCATAAATTGTTCATACATTACCTTTTATGCATCTACAACTAAAATAAAACAAGTAATGAAATAAAAAAGCCAATATTTTCGAATTTTTTCGATTTTAAATCTTTTTTTCCTATATTAATTACAATAGACTCCTTAAATTTTAGTATTTGAATATGAAAAGTAATATATCTATTCTTATGAGTACTTTGATCATTTTTCTTCTAAAAAATGCAAATAATATTTATTAATATGAACGTTTTAGTGTTTTACAAATGGCATACCGTGTTTATACGGTACATGCTAACTACTCATTCAAAATTTGTAATTTTGTGCTAAAACAAAGGCTGGTTAAAAATTTAGTTATTAATCATTAATTTGTGTAACTTTAAGTCATAGCAGAAATGTGTTCTTGCAACTATAGCTGTTTTAAAAAGACTGCGCAATTTTTCATTACCCCTCCCTTAAGCAAGATTGATTATATATTATATTTATCTGCTGTATCAAACAAATTTCATAGTAGTGGCAAGCATTACTAACTTTTAATAATTTTTTAATATAGTAATTAATATCACAAATAACAATAAGAATATTTAGCTTTATTGTATTAGTTGCGTTTTATCCGCCATTCTCAAATTTGTCTATTCCGGAAATAAAATATTTTTAAGCAACATGAAGTACGTTCATCTTCACTGTTTCCAAAATATTGAAATACAATCTATCTTTATTTAATTCTCTTGATTCTTTGTATTTTGTATTTATAGTCTTCTATTATACGGGATTTATTGTATTTACAAGCAATCTGCTTTATCCGGATTTCAAATACTTTTAAAAGTTTCAAAAATAATTATTATTTATTAATTTATTCATTGAATTTCTATAATAAAAATTTTGTTGAAATTACAGTGACCATTTCTAATCAGCATTCAATTGAACAATCAGCACAATTACTTGAAGACAAATGTGTTANATTTATTAATATGAACGTTTTAGTGTTTTACAAATGGCATACCGTGTTTATACGGTACATGCTAACTACTCATTCAATATTTGTAATTTTGTGCTAAAACAAAGGCTGGTTAAAAATTTAGTTATTAATTATTAGTTTGTGTAACTTTAAGTCATATCAGAAATGTGTTCTTGCAACTATAGCTGTTTTAAAAAGACTATGCAATTTTGCATTACCCCTCCCTTAAGGGGATGTACATTCAAATAAAGCAGTCACAAGAAGGTCAGCAAAATCTCATTAGTAACTTGTCTAATTTAACTTTAAATTCCAATGAAGCAATATCCCTTAATATGCCATGCAAAAACTTGGAGGAACGACTTAAACAAAAGCTGCAATGGAAAGAAAAAGAAGTATTTGGTATGTTGCAATTGCTAGCTTGATTTATAGAGTTAATTTTTAGAATAACTATTTATGCTTGAAATGTTTCCCCACGATCTAGCATTGAATTGCAATTTTGGCAAAACTTGTTTGATTTTAACAGTCTGTTATTGGTTTTCAAATGAAGTAGGTAGAAGTCTCTTTTTAGTAGTTTAATTCAAATATTAACTTGTAAAAAATCGGTTTCATGTTAAGCAATTCACACAGAAACATTTTCACTTTGATGTGTTAGTACAACTGGTAGAGTATACATTCCCATGCAAAATTGTATGCTTATGTAATACAAAGCGCTTGCACAATGCATATTCAGCAATTTCAAATTCTGTGTACCATGCATTTTATGCATTTTCTTGTTAGTTTTTTAGCAAGTACAAGAAAGAACTTGAACTTCAATGGCTCCACTAACAAAGAAATTAACAACGTAGAGGCAGAAATTTTTCAAATATGCAAGTGATCGAAATGGAGGACGACGGAAGCGAATAAAACTTCCAGCAGATGATGAAGACTGATTTTTAATTTGAATATATCCTGTGTACTGAATATTTTTTATACAAACTACAGCAAATTATTAAAATTCAATCTGTAAAGTATATAAACATATAAATACGATAGATTTAAGTGGTTTTGAATTTAGCCAAATTTAATGTTGTATATAAAGAGCCAACACTCAGCAACAGGAAGCCAACAGTTGGACCAACAAAGTGCCAACACTGTATTCCTTTGCTGGGCAAGTGGGAGCTGGCAATGCTTACATATCATTCATTTGCAATGAATTACGTTGATGTACTAAGTGTGTATATAGACAACAGATTAAATATATTTTTAGCTTTGAATCTTAGTTTCGATTTTTAAGTTCAGCTCATTCTCATTTGTTGTTCATTGAGACTCAAGATTCGTCATTATGAGTCAGGAGTTTAATGGTCCAACGCCTTTGTGGTCGGTGCAAATCAATGTTGTATCCCCAACTTCAAGTAAATTTGCTCAACTGAAATATATTTGCTATTATAGTGTTTTGAGTGTGAAACATGAAGGCTTTAAAAATGATATCGCTTATTGTAGGTTAAATTTGGAGGAAATTATTATGATTTCACTGCGATCAGTCGGTGTAGACAAGCCCGCTCTTCTTTGTTCACTGTCAAGTGAGAATTTCATAGGCAGTGATCGTAATCGTGTCACTCATGCTAAACTACTCGCACCATTTACCATGTTAAGTAAAGAAGAATTATTAACGCTTCATGGACTGCTCCATAAATTAAACACACAGATACCAGAAGAAAAATAATCTGAAACTGAACAGAAACCGCATTCTAAAGAACAGCAAACATCTCCAAAGCCTAGAAATAATTCATATCAAAAAAGGCGCAACCAACACTGAAAAAAATTAGAGAAGGCACAGACACACTCATTATTGGCACTTCGATGTACCGTTACCTTAAAGCACCTGGTCTTCTAAAAGAACACACTGTAATAATACACTCATACCGTGGAGCCACTATCAAGGATGTTATAAGCGGCCTTGGAGATTATCTACAATCAAACAATTAAAAAGGTTACCATCGGAAACGATTTAATGCAGAATCCGAAAGATTTCACACCATTATTCGCCAAAGTAATTGCATCTCTTTGCACATTATTCACGTCTGCGAAATTGACATAAGAGAGAAATTGCACCTTTCCCTCAAAATAGGATGCTAAACAAAAAAGTATGCGAACTCAATCTCTTAATAAAGCAAAACTAAAAAATATAACTACAAAGTTTTCGAAAATTTTAAATACTTTAGCATGGGCCAAGATGCAAACCAGAAACTTTTTGCAAAAGACAACGTGCACTTCTCAAAGGAAGGCTACGAGACACTCGCATGTAGCATCGAAGAACCTTTGCAAAACACTGTTTGCCGACGCTTTTTATTGCTGGCACCAGCCCACACGAACATTTTTCTATTATTATTCTATTATTCTATTATTAATATTAAAAATATTTAAAGCTCACAATTAGAGTAAATATTGCTACTAAAACACTTCTGGATAGAAAATCCCAATATTTATATTGTTAAATTTAGAACAAACTATAGTTTCCTCTTCTATGAGTTTTCAAATATCCCTTCTGTATCTGGCAAAGCTGGGTTTTTATGAAGATGTATTGCTTTGCTAAACTCGCCAAGAAATTAAAAAGTCTATTCGTTATCTGGTATGCCAAATCACATGCATTATATTGTCATTTAAGGGAATTATTACAACTAGCTTCAGTTCGAGTGTTACAGAAACTAACCAATGCTACAAAGTAATTAGATGATGTATATTTTTGCAAGACCTTTTTTCTACTCTTGCAGAGCTGTATTGTAGTATTAGATGAAATGTATGTTAGCGCCTCATTGGCGTATAGTGGGGGTAAAGCTTTTGGTTACGCAGTAAATGACCCTACAAAGCTAGTAACTAGTTTTTGCGATTGTGATAAGAGTTACTTGGTAGTAAGAAATTTGTGGCAAAACTGCTACTGTACTCTCTTTAAATGCTGTGTTTCAGTACCAGCAAAAATACAATCATTAGAAGAATGTTCCAAGTAGATTTTTATAAATGGGCTAAACGCACAATTCGCACTCGGTCATTAACTCATGACACCAGTCGTTCATGGAAGTAGGTTTGTTGTTCCCTATTAGGTTTTCGCCGCTACTTATTGACCATTATTTTAGACACAATCATGTTATGTTGGGTTTTTTCAACATGGTAAATTGGAAGAGCAGTTTGGCCATTTCAGACAGTTTAGAGGCGGATGTTTATATAACTTATAATGATGTCTTGCAAACTCACAATATCAATCGAACTATTAAGCTTTTGTAGTAAAACTTTCAGTTCTCTTCTAATGAAACAAATCGGTATGCTATATTCCAATGTCACCTTCAGAAATAAACATTCTGGACAGCATATATTCTGTAATAGAAATTCATAGAGGAAAAAATGGCTGTTTTTACATTGCTTGTTGTGTATACTCAAAAGTTAATATTTTTCCAAGAAGACACACAATAGCGAATTTTCAGAATTTACTTGTTATTTGCGACGAGGAAGCTTAATATATATATATATATATATATATATATA